>JANAVB010019411.1:0-246301 GCA_029216955.1 Iris pallida
AAAATAATTAATTAGTTAATTATTATGGTAGATGACTTTAGTTATAGTTAGGAATTGGAGTACAAGGTGACTAGAAATCGTGGCACGGATAGTGCAGTGGTGTGCCTTGGCAAGTGTATTAGCCATGCCAGGGAAGACCCAGCTATAAGTGTATCCTAACTAGATAAACCAGGCCAAGTTACGACCTAACCCCTATAAATAATTTAATTATTTATTATTAAGGTTTGTTAACTTGTAAAAGACCCGGTTGTACTAAACTAGTACAGACTGGGCCCGAACAGAGCCCTAGCCCGTGTAGGCTTATAGTGAGTCCAAAGACGGTCCAAGACGATATACTTTGAGTGTATACTTCTACCTTGTTTCAAGTGTCTAATAAATATTTTCCTAAAATATTGTTATATATATATATATATATATATATATATATATATATATATATATATATATATATATATATATATATATATATATATATATAATATCAATATTAAGTTATTTTGATTGAATATTTATTCTTGGAAATATGATAACTATTTTTTTTACATTATCTTTGTGCATTAGGATTTTACTATACGCATTTGTATGAAACCCTATTATCGCATTACCTTATTTTGTTATCGTCATTATTTTATTATTATTGTTATATATTGGTTATTACTTTAAAAGTATAATAAATATAGGTATCTTATATATATATATAATATTACTATTTATAATAATATTTTACATTTGTATTATGAGAATGGTTAATAAAAGTATTTCAGATTTTGTATTAATTAGAGTATCTATGTATGGATACATATAGTTAGAGAGAGAGAGAGAGACATATATATATATATATATATATATATATATATATATATATATATATATATATATATATATATATATATATATATATATATGTCTATATATATAGAGTTTATATAGAAAAAATGAAATAAAAAAGGAAAAAAATAAAAGGAGAATGAAACGGCAAACATTAAAAACCATACTCACAGTCTCAGCAAAGCCATCCCAAGCTAAGGCCCAGTCCAGCCTCAAAGGCGAGCTCCCCCCAAGAATTCAATACAGCCGACCCCTGGGTTACAACCGATATCGTATCCGAGTATATATGTGACCACAAGAGCAAAACCCTAAACCAGAGCCGCCAGCCTTCCTCTCCAGCCTTGGGCGACCCCAACCCCACAGCCGCGGACGGTCGCTATAGCTCCCCTTCCCAAAAATTTTTGAAATATTTTTTATTTATTTATTTGATTTAAATGGTGATTTTAGAATTTTATAAATAATTCTTTAGTTAATTATTACGGTAGATGAATTTAGCCATGGTTGAGTTTTGAAATACCAGACGACTAGAAATCATGGCACGGATAGTGCAGTAGCGTGCCTTGACTAGTGTATTAGCCATGCCAAGGAAGACCCAGCCACAAGTGTGTCCTAACTAGAAAAACCAGGCCAAGTTGTGACTTAACCTCTAAAGACATTTTAATTATTTATTAATTATATTATTGACTTGTAGGAGACCCGGTTGTGTCGATTTAGCTCGGACTAGGCCCGAACCGAAACCGAGCCTATGTAATCTTATAGTGAGACCAAAGACGTCCACGTAAACGTACATATTGCATTTATTAATTTTGATTGTCCAAATAGGCATTTCATATATAAAAGATTTATATACATATATATAATATGTATTTTATTGTTACTAAATTGATATTCTATTTTTAGAAATAGGATAAATACCTCCCTAATAACCCTTATGCATGTTGGAATATTTAGGCTACATATTTTGTATGTACACTTATTATAGATTTTCCTTATTAGTTATCATTATTATTTTTATTTATATTGTTATTAGATTTATAATAATAAAAAATATATCATTTAATATTCTAGATTATTTATGAAATAAATATTTTTGTATGTATACATTTAGTATAAGCCCAACACTATGAGAATATATTCCTAAGATTTATTTTTGGACTTTTGGAGTATTTATGCATATATATATATATATATATATATATATATATATATATATATATATATATATGGCCATATACATATATCTAAGAAAGCAGCAGCAAGCCCAACCCGATCCTAATTTCCCTCCAGCCCGAGCTCCCCCAAACCGACATTATATATAGAAATAGAGAGATCGAGGGAGGGAGATTCTCCTAAACCCTAGCACCCAGATCCTTGGGTGACCACCTCGACGACCTCGTGCCGCCATACGCGCCGTCGGCCACCGGGCAAGGCGAGCAATAGCAGCCTCGCACAGCAGTGACAGCGGAACCGCGGGTAGCAACCACCGCCAAACGCCCAACTTTAGGTCGTGCGTTCTCGACGCACACTCGATCTTTTTGGGATCCGTTTGATCTGGTACGACCACAACATAACCCTCTACTGAACCCTTCAATTAGTTTAGATTAATTCATCCTATATTTCTCATAAAACTTCATGGAAAATCGATAAAAAATTGTTCTTGATAGTTCGAAAACTGTTATATGTACCCTATTTTGGAAGGCGACTAGTCGCCAATCCAATAATTATTTTAGAAAACTATTTAAACATTTTTAAAGACAACATGACCAGGATCAAACTCTACTGTTAGTTTTAATTTTATTTATTTGTATAATAAGATAAATTGATTTGAAAACTGAGAAAAACTTGGCAAAATTTGTTTCTAAAACTTAAGAATCCATCGACATGGGGTCCGTCCCGACAATTCGGGCGACGTGTTCACGAACTGAAAGTGTTGAAAGGTGCTTATCGACTTCGTGGACGTGTGGGCTTTGACGGAATTTAAATTGGTTGTGTGTGCGCGACGAATTTGATGCGTATCCGTCGAAATTCACCATATTGGCCTCTGTGCAAATTTTCTAATTACTTTGTGCACGTTCGTCAGATCGAGACAAAACTTACACCAACATGACCGTATCATTTTTTTGGTCCTGTATGCCAAGTTTGTTCCAATTCTGAGACAGTTGATCGGATCGCCGTTTTGCGGGCCCCACGATTCGATTCAACTGACGATTTTGTGCACGGCCCGTCGAAATCCAAAGCTGGATATACCGTTGGATTTGTATCATCAAAACAAATCCGTAGATATGCCGTTTGATGACTTTAGAGACCATTGACTCTGCCACGCTTTTCGGTGCAAAGTGGGTCCAACGGCGGATACCGTTTTGACCCGAAATTACTATTTTGCCCCTGTGTCCAGAATTAGACTTAAGGATAGACAATCCTAGCTAATTTGACTAATCTGTAAATATTGGTAACATCTATTACAGCTTCTGGAGGCAGTTGTGAGACTTGGACTTTCTGACTTGTTGATTGGTGATATATTGTTGGTTCTCCGTGCAACCCTCCGGCAAGTATACCTTGCCGAACATATGCAGTATTTATATTATTTTCCTTCTATTGTACTTCTTTTATATGGTTACCTGTTTCCTATATTGTGGTTGGTTTGTCATCGACTGTTTTACTTGTTTCTAGATTTACGTGCACGTATAGGATATTCGACATTGCTAGATTATTGGTCTTTTCGTGTTACCTTGTCTCGTGTTTGAGTTGTCAGTTTCTATATCTTATTCTTGACTTGACCATGCTTGAATGGAAGTATCTTACATTGTACTACAGTTGAGATACACTATAGATTGTGAGTATCTTACATTGTACTACGACCTATAGCCGATTCTTTTATCTTGATATTGCTTGATTGACTTCACTTGAGACATACTATAGATTGGGAGTATCTTACATTGTACTACGACCTATAGCAGATTCCATGATATTGATATTGATTGACTTGATTTGTGACATACTATAGATTGGGAGTATCTTGTATTGTACTACGGTTTATAGGTGTCTACTTGACCTTGTATTCCTCTAGGAGAGGAAATCGATACTAGAATTGGCTATTCTTAACTGGGAGTATCTTGCATTGTACTACAGTCGAAACCTACTATAGATTGGAAGTATTTTATATTGTACTACAAGCTATAGGGGTTAATCGTTTGAGTGATAGCCAAGTCTAGGGGTTAATCGGACATATATGTTAGTGGGCTGCAGACCATGACCCATACTTGTTCATTCTTGTCTTATATATTCTAGTGGATTGAGATACACTATAGATTACCATATTAGCCATGATACCATGATCTTAACAGCTTATACGTACTCGAGTCGGGCTGGAGTCCATTTAATACGTAGTTGGCTTGCTCACGCACTTGCATCCCAAAAAACGGGTACGGGTCGTGATAACCGCCGACCGACGGCGAAGCCGCAGCAAGGTCGCGCACGCACAGGCGCGCGCGAGCAAAAGCGGAATGTAGTAGCAGCGGCCCACTTCGCGGTGAGTTTTTGCCTTCGATACTGAATGGTTTTAAGATCCATAAATTATTTTGGAAATCTAATATAACCAAGTTTATATCCCCGTAAACAGTTTTTGGTTATAAACAAACATACTACCTAAAAATTTGATGAAAACTTCATCGAAAACCTGTTCAAAAACAGGACATGAATCAGTCCTACAACCCAACTTTGAAGGCGATTTACTACCAAACCAAGGCGATTCTTCAAAATGTGTTAGAATAGATTTATAGACTACCTATCCAGGGTTAGAAACCTACTTTTAGTTTTAATTTTAGTTATATAAGCAGTGACATAAATCAGTTTGAAAATGAAGAAAAACCATGGAAAACAGTTTAGAAAACTTAGAAAATCTCTCGATACGGGGTCCATCCTGACAAACCGGGCAACATGGTCCCGAACCGAATGCGTCTAAAGGTGCATATCGACTTCGCGGACGTGTGGCCTTTGACGGAATTCAAATTGGTTGCGTGTACACGACGAATTTGATGCGTATCCGTCGAAATTTACCGTATCGACCACTTTGCAAAAATCCTAATTACTTTGCACACGTTCATCAAATTGAGACAAAACTTGCGCCAACATGACCATATCATTTTTCTGGTCCTGTATGCCAAGTTTGGTCCAATTCTGAGACAGTTGATTGGACCGCCGTTTTGTGGGCTCGACAATCCGACTCAACGGACGATTTTGTGCACGGCCCGTCAGAATCTAACTTTGGACATACGGTTAGGTTCGTATCATCAAAACGAATCCGTAGACATATATTTTGAAAACTTTAGAGACCAATTGACTTTGTCACAATTTTTGGTACAAAGCGGGTCCAACGGCGGACATCGTTTTGGCCCGAAATGACCGTTTTCCCCTGTGTCCAGAATTGGACTTATGGACAGGCAATCCTAGCTAATTTGACTATTATGAGAACGTTGGCAATGCCTGTTTCAATTTTTGGAGACAGTTGTGAGATTTAGACTTTATGGCTTACTAGTTGACGGTAAATTGTTGGTTCTTCGTGCTACCACCAGGCAAGTATACCTTGTCTCCCTCTACAGTTTATTTGCATGCTTATTCCTATTATTATCTAGTTTTACTAGTTGATTATTGACATATGATTTGTACACCATGCATGCTATATATATATATATATATATATATATATATATATATATATATATATATATATATATAGCTCTTGATCGTAGTTAGCTTTGTAGTTCATATTGGATCTGTTCTTTCGTGTATCTGGACTGAGTCATGTCGTATCATCACCTGTACTTCGACTGAGTCGTATCGTATCATTGAATGAGTAAGTCATAGCAAAACTGTTGTACCTTGATTTTTGAAGCTAACCTGTGAGTTCACATTAGGACGAGGGTTAGTAGTTATCTGTACCTTGATTCCTGAAGCTAACCTATGAGTCCACACCAGAGGCGAGGGTTAGTAGTTATCTGTCCACACCTACAAGTCCACATTAGGGGCGAGGGTGATTCTTGAAGCTAACCTGCGAGTCCACACCAGGGGTAAGGGTTAGTAGTTGTTCAAACCTGCGAGTCCACACTAGGGGCGAGGGTTTGAGTATTCGATTGGTTATCCGTTGACATCGTGATATTGTGTTCTCTTGTTCTCCTCCACCTGTTCGTTTATGCGTAGTGGTTCTCCCAGTCGTGTAGAGTCATATTTTCGTGTTGATTGGTCTTTTCCTATTTATATCCTGTATTTTTTTATTGCATGATAAACTGTTAGATAGGCATGTTTTATGTATCTTGCTATATCCCCTGAGGATCTGATGATCTCTACAGGTTTAGCGATTGCATGGAATTAGTTAGCAGAACAGGATGGTGGATGATTACGATACACTTGCAGGATTCAGGTATTGATATTACGTTTATTGTCTTCTCGCGCTGTCATTCCTTATCATGAGATATCCTGCTTGTTAGCCTAGTTTATAGACTCACATTATTTTTCCTTGGAGTCTTATCAGTCATATATGCTAGTGGGCTGCAGACCACGACCCATAGTGTTCATTCATGTTTATATTACTCTTGTGGATTTAAGATATAGTTTTGCCTTGCCATGAGTTGGCAGTTTACTATGCACTTTACAGCATTTACGTATTCGAGTCGGGATGGATTCCGCTCGATATGTAGCTGGCTTACTCATGAGCTCGCGTCCGAAAAGCGGGTGCGGGTCATGATAAGTTTTTTTGGTGGCCCATGCAGGTCAGTGCATATCGTATAGGTTACGTAACTGTACTGATACGAGACTGCGACTATGACTAAACCTTTAGAAATCTCAATCTACTCTGTCTTGAAAATTCTCCTAGAAATTATCTACGTTCTTGAAACTTCATATTTGCTCTCAATTATTCTTTATTGTTTTCTTGTACCATTGATTTTCGTCACTTCCTATTTCGGAGTGACAAATGATCGTGATGTTTAAAATTTATCAAAAATTCTTAAGTTATAATGTAAGTTAGTTTGATTATTGAATTTTGGTTGTTTTATAGATAGGAGGGATTATAGATGTCTTATGCCATAGATAGCTGTTGGTAGTTAGAAGGTTATAATATTTTAGCGACATGTGTTTTGAGAGAGTAGTGTGACCAAAAGGTGGGTAGAAGTCCACGAGGATTTGTAGTTCGAGATGACCATAAGAATAATTTATAGCTAGTGGGACCCCGTCTTCTACCATTACTGTTAGACTTTTTCTTAAATTCGAGGACGAATTTATTTTTAAGGTGGGTAGATTTATAACCTCTTTTTCTAATTTTTTGAAGATATTATATTATTTTATTTATTTGAATTAAATGGTGATTTTTAGAATTTTATAAATAATTAATTAGTTAATTATTACGGTAGATGACTTTAGTCATGGTTAGAAACTGGAGTACAAGGTGACTAGAAATCGTGGCACGGATAGTGCAGTGGTGTGCCTTGGCTAGTGTATTAGCCATGCCAGGGAAGACCCAGCCATAAGTGTATCCTAATTAGGAAAATCAGGCCAAGTTGCGACCTAACCCCTATAAATAATTTAATTATTTATTATTAAGGTTTATTGACTTGTAAAAGACCCGGTTGTACCAAACTAGTATGGACTGTGACCGAACTGAGCCCAAGCCCGTGTAGGCTTATAGTGAGCCCAAGCCCGTGTAGGCTTGTTTTAAGTGTCTAATAAATATTTTCCTAAAATAATTGTTATATATATGTAATATCAATATTAAGTTATTTTCATTGAATATTTATTCTTGGAAATATGATAACTATTTCCTTTACATTATTTTTGTGCATTAGGAATTTACTATACGCATTTGTATGAAACCCTATTATCGCATTACCTTATTTTGTTATCCTCATTATTTTATTATTATTGTTATATAATGGTTATTACTTTAAAATTATAATAAATATAGGTATCTTATATATATAATATTACTATTTATAATAATATTTTACATTTGCATTATGAGAATGGTTAATAAAAGTATTTCAGATTTTGTATTAATTAGAGTATCTATGTATGGATACATATAGTTAGAGAGAGAGAGAGAGAGAAATATATATGTCTATATATATAGTTATATATATAGAGTTTATATATAGAGTTTATAGATAGAGTTTATATAGAAAAAAATATATAGAGTTTATATAGAAAAAAAGGAAATAAAAAGAGGAAGAAATAAAAGAAGAATGAAACAACAAACATTAAAACCCATACTCACAGTCTCAGCCAAGCCATCCCAAGCTAAGGCCCAGCCTAGCCTCACAGGCCGAGCTTTCCCCTAAGAATTCAACACAACCGACCCCTGGGTTGTAAACTAATATCGTAGCCGAGTATATAAGCGACCACAAGAGCAAAACCCTAAACCAGAGCCGCCAGCCTTCCTCCTCAGCCTTGGGCGACCCCAACCCCACAGTCGCGGATGGCCGCCGACCGACGGCGAAGCCGCAGTAATTCCGAGCGCGCACTGGCCGGGCGAGCAACAGCGGAATGCAGTAGCAGCGGCCCACTTCGCGGTGAGTTTTCGCCTTCGATACTGAATGGTTTTAAGATCCGTAAATTATTTTGGAAAGCCAATATAACCAAGTTTATATCCCGGTAAATAGTTTTTGGTTATAAACAAACATACTGTCCAGAAATTCGATGAAAACTTCATCGAAAACCTGTTCAAAAATAGGACAGGAATCAGTCCTACAACCCAACTTTGAAGGCGATTTACTGCCAAACCAAGGCGATTCTTCAAAATGTGTTAGAATATATTTGTAGACTACCTATCCAGGATTAGAACCCTAATTTTAGTTTCAATTTTAGTTATTTAAGCAGTGACAGAAATTAGTTTGAAAATAAAGAAAAATTATGGAAAACAGTTTAGAAAACTTAGAAAATCTCTCAATATGGGGTCCCTTCCGACAAACTAGGCAACATGGTCGCGAACCGAATGCATTGAAAGGTGCGTATCGACTTCGCGGATGTGTGAGCTTTGACGGAATTCAAATTGGTTGCGTGTGCGCGACGAATTTGATGCATATCCGTCGAAATTTATCGTATCGACCACTTTACAAAAATCCCAATTACTTTGTGCACGTTCATCAAATCGAGACAAAACTTGTTCCAACAAGACCGTATCATTTTTATGGTCTTGTATGCCATGTTTGGTCCGATTCTGAGATAGTTGATCGGATCGCCATTTTGCGGGCTCCACGATCCGACTCAACGGGCGATTTTGTGTACGGCCCGCCGGAATCCTATTTTGGACATACGGTTGGGTTCGTATCATCAAAACGAATCCTTAGACATATAGTTTGACGACTTTAGAGACCATTAACTCTGGTACGCTTTTCGGTACAAAATGGGTCCAACAGCGGACATCGTTTTGGCCCAAAATGACCGTTTTGCCCCTGTGTCCAGAATTAGACTTATAGACAGGCAATCCAAGATAATTTGACTATTCTGAGAATATTGGCAATGTCTCTTTCAGCTTTCGGAGACAGTTGTAAGATTTGGACTTTATGGCTTACTAGTTAACGGTATATTGTTGGTTCTTCGTGCTACCACTGGACAAGTATACCTTGTCTCCCTCTATAGTTTATTTACATGCTTATTCCTATTATTATCTAGTTTTACTAGTTGATTATTGACATGTGATTTGTACACCATGCATGCTAGTATATATATATATAGCTCTTGATCATAGTTAACTTTGTAGTTCATATTGGATCTGTTCTTTCGTGTATCTGGACTGAGTCGTGTCGTGTCATCACCTGTACTTCGACTGAGTCGTATTGTGTCATAGAATGAGTAAGTCATAACAGAACTGCTGTACCTTGATTCTTGAAGGTAACCTGTAAGTCCACATTACAGGCGAGGGTTAGTAGTTATCTGTACCTTGATTCCTGAAGCTAACCTTCGAGTCCACACTAGGGGCGAGGGTTAGTAGTTATCTGTCCACACCTGCAAGTCCACATTAGGGGCGAGGATGATTATTGAAGCTAACCTGCGAGTCCACACCAGGGGCGAGGGTTAGTACTTGTTCAAACCTGGGAGTCCACACTAGGGGCGAGGGTTTGAGTATTCGATTGGTTATCCGTTGACATCGTGACATTGTGTTCTCTTATTCTCCTCCAGCAGTTCGTTTATGCGTAGTGGTTCTCCCAATCGTGTATAGTCATGTTTTCGTGTTGATTGGTCTTTTCCTGTTTATATCCTGTATTTTCTTTATTGCATGATAAACTCTTAGATAGGCATGTTTTTATGTATCTTGCTATATCCCCTGAGGACCTGATGATCTCTTCAGGTTTAGCGATTGCATGGAATTAGTTAGCAGAGAAGGATGGTGGATGATTACGATATACTTGCAGGATTCAGGTATTGATATTACGTTTTTGTCTTCTCGTGCTGTCATTCCTTATCATGAGATATCCTGCTTGTTAGCCTAGTTTATAGACTCACATTATTTTTCCTTGGAGTCTTATTGGGCATATATGCTAGTGGGCTGCAGACCACGACCCATAGTGTTCATTCATGTTTATATTACTCTTGTGGATTTGAGATATAGTTTTTTCTTACCATGAGTTGGCAGTTTACCATGCTCTTTACAACGTTTACATATTCGAGTCAGTCTGGAATTTGCTCGATATGTAGCTGGCTTGCTCACTAGCTCGCATCCAAATAGCGGGTACGGATCGTGACAGTATTTTTAATATCATTTACTAAAGTATATTTATTTAATATTAAAGCATGTTGAATAAAATCTGAATATCATTTTATCAGACTTCCACTGTATGGCTACACAAAATTGCTTGCGAGTGTTTGAATATAATTAACCTACTTTCCAAGAGAATTTTTCTTACATTACATACTTTGCTTCAACAATAACAAGGGATGAACAGACACGATTACATTATGCATTACACTGGCATCAAATTTATATTGATGGCATCGATGTACTGATTATTTACAAAAAGAAAATATATTACAATCAAATAAAGTTTTAGTGATCCCAAAAATACATCCATAATGAGGCCATCTTTAAACCCTAGGAATGCACCCAGGACTCATGAAATCTGTGAAGGGCATCTGCAAATCAAAGGAATACACCAAAAGATCAAAATCATCTGTGAAGGCCAACTGCAAATCAAATAAACGCTTCAACCAAAAAAATCATAATCAAATTAAGTATACTTTATTCCAAGTCCAATAAACTGCATAATCCATATTACAGTAATCTGTCCAATCCATGTTAGTAATTCAACATAGAACTTGCATAATTTACAATACAATAATCCAAACAAATATATCAGACCTACTCTAAATTCAAGACCATATTATATTTTCCAAACAAATTATGAACCATGAACCGCAACAGTGCTTAGTACAGGCGAAAAGTTTAGTCTTACAATATTTCAAATACAAAATTTAGTTTGACCCCCAAGACCAACAAATATTCAGAACCATATTACAATTCAAATATTACTTCCAAATTGAAATAAAAGTTTCAAAACTCAAAAGATTAATCTTCATCTCCATCTCCATCTTCTTCTTCTTCTTCTTCTTCTTCTTCTTCTTCTTCTTCTTCTTCTTTTTTTCTTCTTCTTCCTCAAAATATCCTTCACCTACATTAAAATTATAGTCAGTATAGACTCACTGTATATGTATATATGACATCCAGAAACATAAATAGAAGTATCAAAGGGAGGGCTAGCATTAGAGTGTCAATGTGCACAGTGTGTATTTTTACATAAAAGTAACAATGTGCACACTGCAGGTTCTGACATTAGAGTATCAATGTGCACAGTACGAGTTCTATGATGCGACCCTATTTTGTATCTATCACTGAGTAGTGAGTACACTCTTCAGTTAGCTCAAGTGTTAGGTTACTCTCAAGGACTCCCTCTAATGTCAGGATACCAAGCACTTTTAAGTGCATGGCTGACCCTTAAGTACAACCTATATTATAGCAGTGTGCTCATGCTTATAATACCAAATATCATCGACTGAGATAGTATTCCAGCTTAGTCCTAACTCTACTATCAGACATACATTACATGCCTTGAAGCATTTCTACTCTGTACATGCATTGGACCATCATCTGTTCAGCCTTAAACACCATTTATGGGTGCAATTGGGTAGTATCAGTGCAGGTATCAGAGTATCAAGTAGCAGAAGTATCAGTGTAATATTAACTATTCGGTTAGCTGAGTATCAGAGCATCAATTAGCAGAGTATCAGAGCATCAAGTAGCAGAGTATAAGTACAATATTATTGTAAATTATTTGCAGTATCAGAGCATCATCAAGTAGTAGAGTATCAGTGCAATATTTTCTTTTATTGTAAATTATTTGCAGTATCAGAACATCAAGTAGCAGAGTATCAGAGCATCAAGGATATCCAGAGTAGCTTTGTTTCAAGACCATGTGCTTCTGTCTTAGAGTGTTTAATTTAGAATATAGGGGCTAAAAAGTTTTGATATATCCTTAAGCATCAGAGATGAAGATTCGGTTAAGCTGAGTTGAAGCTTACAAGTGTATACAATGTACACAGTAATAACTGGATTGGATCCTTAATTCAAATACAAATGATTCCCTGAATTTCTTTTTTAGTGATGATACTGATATCGTCCTATTAGCAAGTATATATAGTTAGCAAGCAAACCTATAAGTTAGATAAGAAAATAATACAACATGGATAGGTAGATCAGTTAGTAATAGAGTATAAATGTGTATATATGTGTCCTTCACATGTTAGAGTATAAATGTGTATATTAGATTACGGAATCATCAAGAGTAGTAGAATAAGAGAAAAAAAAATGCAAAGTAGCATCAGTTGGGGCTAGCCCCATTTACCTTCTTTATGAGGGAAGAGAATTCTTATTCTTGGTCAGCAAATTCAACCTCTATCTGGTTAATTTTATCCAGAATCAATTTCTGGTTGTCGGATATAGTCTTCATCTCTTTGAAGACATTTTCAAAGTTTGCAGGAACAAAATTGTATAGATCATCAACCCTGTCCTTAGTGTTTGGGATTCTATAAGTTGATGGTTTTCCGGATATTGATGGTTTGCTTGCTGCTGCTACCCATTTTCCAAACATTCGAGTGAAGGTTAGTTTTCTCATGGGGCTTTGTTTTTAATATAAACATCCCCTGCTAAGCTTGGGACATAATGTTTACTAGCCATTGAGCATACGAATCATCCGAAAGGGAGAGCTGTCCTTGTAGTTGGTTTTTCCACGAGATGCATCATTCTACTGAACATGTAAGAACCTATATCCATCTTTTTTCCTTCCCATATAATAAAAAAATTTTGCTCTCTCGGGATGGATGGAAAACTCATGTCCAGTAGAGTGAGTGTTTGAGATACGTAGGCATGCAACAATTTGTATAAAGTTTTTAATTGATTTTTGTATACATTTTGAGGGGTCTTGGCACCTACTTATACACCTGTAATCTCATGAATTGCATCTCTCATGGAAATATTATCAATATATTTCATATCAAACTCAGAAACTTGATCAAATCCATAAAATTTGTTGATGACAGCAGCATTTACCCTAATCAGTTTTCCTCTCAGAAACACCAGTTATTGATCCTCTTCTTTTTCTTTAATTTCAGCCCGAATATTTGAGTAAAATTCTATTACTATTGTTTGGGAGATTTTCTCAAGACAGGATTTTTTCAGTTTCTCCAACTGATAGAATTTCAATATATCCAGGAAGGCTTCGTCTTCGAAATCATCCATCTTAATTGCTCTTTCAGGCATAACAACTTTTTTTTGAAATGTTTTTTGTAAGTCCTCTTAGATTTAGAGTCTGAAATTTTTTTTACCTCCTCTCCATCATGGGACTTATTTGATGATAGCTCTTTCCCTTTCTCTTTCTCTTCCTCTTCCTCTTCCTCTTCTGATGAGGATTCATAATCCCCAAAGTCTAAATATTCCTATTATTTTTCTACTCGTTGTTGTAATTAAAATTGTTAATTAAAAAATACATAAAATAATTAGTCACAGATAGATGGATTTGACGGCAAGAACTTGACGCTGGCAGCATAATCAATTCTATGACGTAACAAGTCATTGATGGGGATATCGTCACAGATATATGGATTTGACATAACAAGATTTGTTAATTGAAAAATAGATAAAATAGTTAGTTGCTTGCAGCTGAAACCAAATTGAGTTAACAAAATATTAGATTGCATTAAAATCCCAGCTTCTTCGCCGGAACATTCTCCGGCGTAGGATACAAGAGGAGGAAAAAACTGTAAAAAACTAAAAAAAACCAGAAAAAGAAGAGGTCTACGTAGACCCCTCACTAGCCTCGCGGAGGACCTCCGTAAAGTCCTACAGGGTGCGCACACCCGCACTATGGCACAGGTGACGTAACCCTTCACTCTCCTCCAGAGAATCCCATTCCTCCGGAGTGATCGACAGCAGGTCAAAGTTGGGCGCCGCATCAAGAGGTCGAGCAATGACCTCCAGTGACAACCCGTAGGAGGTCAAGAAGTCCGCAACCTCTGCCAGCCAGTCATGGGCTGGAGGCGACGCAGAGGGTGCTCCATGCGGAGAGGCTAGACGACGACGGGAAGAAGACTCTGGCCATTGTTCCCATCCAGAAGATTTTTTTGGTGCCATGTCAAATGTGCAACCTACCCAAATGAATGGGGACCCCTATGTATATATATACATGTTCCTAACCGACTCTTCTTATTCCTTATTGGAAGTTGGGGATATTCAACGACCTCTGGTGACTCTTCTTATTCTCTGACAATGACCTATTTGTCGTGTAATATAGGGTCAAGCAACACGTTTGACCATTATTTATGATACAAAAAATTGGGAAGCATTGGGGTTATCATTTTTTGGGTGTCATTTTTCATCAAATGTAAGTCCCAGCTTAGTTGGTTGTGCTATTTGGCTTTTACATGGAAGGCCTAGGTTCGAGTCTGGTGTGTGGGTTCTGTAGATTTTTCTATTGTTATCATTTTTTGGGTGTTATTATATGCTTTTAACTTAGTATGGACAATTTAGGATGGTAATGGCCATTCTCCGTGCTTCTAACACAGAGAATGGCCATTCTCCGTGCTTCTAACACGGAGAATGTCCGTTCTCCGTGCTTATAACACCGAGAATGGCCGTCCTCCTTGGTTTTAACATGGAGAATGACTATTCTCCGTGCTTTTAACAAAGTATGGTACATTTATGATGGAAAATATTCAAGTATATACAAAATATTAACCCTAATTTATTATTTATAGTCCGATCTATGTAAAGATTTAATGTAATACAAATCAAATTAACAACCAAATATTATAAAATTAAGAATTCTAATTATAATCAAATTTAATTTGTTCTAATACATAAAAAAAATCTGAGTATGATTAATCTAAACTAATTTTGAGTCCTTTTCTTTTGCAGCTTATAATAATACAAGAACCTTGTTAAAAATGTAGAAACACATTTTTCGATCATAGCCAACAAATTTAGCTCGCATCATAAACATTTATGATGCTGTTAAAAAATATTAGATTCAACCATAATCCCATATAGTCTTATAATTTAGCATACAGATAGCCTTGCATTGAATAAGAATCATTTAGTATTAACTATCAGAACAATCATATGACATTTCGTAATCATCTACGGTTTATCACCTAGTTCAAGTGAATCATCATTCTCCTCCTCCCATGGGTTCTGATCCTCGAAGGGATCCGTTACAAAATCTACCAAACCATGTATGTACTTGAGGTCCCCATCTAGTCGCACATTCCAGCATTCTCTTAGGTCGAGTACGCGAAGATCCGTGCACTCCATCATGATAGCTGTCAGCCCATTGTCGTCGAACATGCCAAACTTTACCTCGAGGTGCTCGAGACGCGGCATCGAAGAGGCCATGGCCATGGCCTCTGACATGTCGAAGGTGTCCTTGAATCCCTTTATGATCATGAACTGCGAAGGCAGCATATTCCTCTTCAGCGTAACTAGACGCTGGCAACGACTTCCGAGGAGTTCGATGCCCTTGGACGTAATATGGAGGCAGTAGCTGATGTCGAGTTCTGTCAGAACCGAAAAAACTCTAAATGTTCCTCCAACATTTTATCACTCACGCTCATTGGCATTCGCAGGACCCTTAAAATTTTTCCATTGTATTATAAATAGTGGTATAACCAGGAAAACAAAAAAAATCAAAATTAACAACTTACAAAAAAATAGATTAAAAATATCGTGTACTGGCCTTGAAAAAGTAAAGGAGAAGGCCTCTTTGCCGAGTTTGTAAACAGAGAGGGTGGTTAGATTTCCCTCACTACACGCCACTGGCTTGTTCACCGCCTCGTCAATTTTTGAGGTTAGGTTAACCCTGCGGCACCACTGGGTCAACTTGACGTCCGACCATAAGAAGGGACAGTACAGCGCCTTCCACCACGACCGGCAAACGAAAGACAAGTGGACGACCTCCTCAGATAACATCTTCGCTAGTACCAAAACCATGGCTAGGATCTCCTTGGGGATGTTGGCCCATCCGCAAATATAGGTTTTGCTTTTCTCCATTTTGAGACTGTTCTGAAGGATTGTGAATTTTAAATAGTTTGGTTGTTTAGTTTGGTTTTGAATCTATATAAATTGGTTTTGAAGGCTGGTGAAGATGAATAGCTTGGCTGTTAGGTTGTATAAATAGATTTTAAAGGGTTGTAAAAAAGAAACCAATTTTTTCGTATCTTCTCCGTGCTACTGTTCTTGTATAAATGTCTATGATCACCATTAATTATGGTGAATGACACTGATACCGCAAATATGAGTGGAATTTGCACCGCCAAAATTCATCTTAAAGAAGGTAAAATATCATCATTGTATGGGGAAATGTCGAAATCTCTTGGATATAATTACACTGAGATGTTGTATTAATGTTAAGAGTTTATTTTTTTCATCCACAAATACTAGTGTGTTTGTTCACCTCTACTAAAAAATTTGACACGTGTCAAATTAAAGGTGAAAACCACTTTGGTGGGTGAACAAAACCACTTCCAAAGTGGTTTTGTATGGATGAAATGAACTCTAAATGAGTTTAATGAACTCGTAATGTTAATCACTAATACAGTCAGTATCAGGGCTATTTTGCAATTTCTCCAAAATAAAGGATATCAATAGATCAGATGATACCCAGACTAAGAACATTAATAACACTTTAACATTAATAACCTATTGCATTAAGGATAAAATATTGATATCATATAAATATGAAAAATACAAAAAAATGCATGCATGCATACTAATGTCAGAAGAACCATTCACCCCAGGAATGATTGATGAGATCTAAATCACTATACATCTCGTATCCACGTTCTCCAGGGATTACATCATCAAAGGGTCGTTTAAACGTATGTATTAAATCATAAATTTTTCTGAGGTCGTCGTTGAAATGCACATTGAAGCATGCACGTATGTCGAGCACCGAAGACCCTTGCAGTTGCATATGATAGATCGTAGCGTGTCTCCATTGAACATGCCTGAGCCCACATCTAGGTGCTCGAGACGCGGCATCGAATCGGCCACGACCTTTTCCTCCGTCTCGTTCAACATGTTCATCACAAATCTGTCCCTGACCATGAAATATGGAGGGGGCATGTTCCTCCTTAGCTTAACCAAACGGTAGCAATACTTGCCGACGGAAAAGGACAGTAGAATTTCTGTACTACGAGCCATGAGCTTCTTTACGGTCAAACTAATCTCTGCGGTTTGATGGCCCCTCTGGCACCACTGTTCCAAGTCCACGTTGGACCAATAGTATAAGGGACCGTTGAGCGCCTTCAACCACGAACGGCACACTGGGGCCACGTTGCACATGACCTCGTCCGCCGGTATCCCCGACAGTACCAGTATCATCGAAAGAATCTCAGTAGGGATGACGGCCCATCCACTGTTGTTGATCTTGCTCTTGCTCCTCTCTATTGCAACTCTTCTTCTTCTCTCTTTTGTTTCTCTCTAGTCGAATGAGTTCTTTTCTTAATGGAAAAGGCTATTTAACCAGCTTGTTTCGGGGGTGTAACCCGCTTGTGTGGGTGGAGAGAGGGGAGGGGTGTGACCGAACAAGAAAAAGACTATTTGGAAGTTATAGTGTTAATATTAATACTAGTTCTAATAATATTATAAATTTTAAATCAAAAATTGAATTTTAACTTTAACTATTTTTAAGTTGTGAATTTAAATCTAATTTCAATGTTAAATAAAAATTAATTTAAATTTTAATATTAATATTAGTTTCAATAATATTATAAAATTTAAATTAACAGTAATGTCACTGTATTAGAAACTTAGCTGATGTTACATTGCTCGGGCTCGGTTAGTGTTCGTCTAAACTCGTACGCTAGAACTAGTCGAGCTCAATGTCACGACCCGCACCCGCTTTCCGGACGCGAGCTCGTGAGCAAGCCAGCTACGTATCGAACGGACTCCAGCCCGACTCTAATACGTAAACGCTGTCACGGCTATGGCAATGGGACTAATCAAGGCAAGGCAAAACTATATCTCAATCCATAATAAGAATAATAATCAAGAATGAGCAAGTATGGGTCGTGGTCTGCAGCCCACTAGCAAGCATGTCCGATAAGACTTTGAAGAATAATAACAAGAGTCTAAACTGAATCAAGAAACAGGATATCTCATGATAATGAAGAAAAGCACGAGCGGATAATAAACACAATAACGATACCTGAATCCCGCAAGCGTATCATCACGCCCGCCATCCAGAGCTGCTAACTAACTCCACGCAATAACTAACCTGAAGAGATCATCAGGTCCTCAGGAGACATAGCAAGATACATAAAAACATGCCTATCTAGCATTTTATCATGCAATAAAGAAAATACAGGAAAATAATGGAAGAAGACCAATCAGCACGAAAATACAACTATACACGACTGGAAGAACCACTACGCCTAAACGAACTGCTGGAGAAGAACAAGAGAACACGACATCACGATGTCAATGTATAATCAATTGAATACTCAAACCCTCGTCCCTAGTGCGAACTCGCAGGTTTGAACAACTACTAGCCCTCGCCCCTAGTGTGGACTCGCAAGCTAGCATCACCCTCGTCCCTAGTGTGGACTCGCAGGTGTGACTCATATACTACTAACCCTCGTCCCTGGTGTGGACTCGCAGGCTAGCATCACCCTCGTCCCTAGTGTGGACTCGCAGGTGTGACTCATATACTACTAATCTTCGTCCCTAATGTGGACTCGCAGATTAGCTTACTAACTCTCGCCCCTGGTGTGGGCTCGCAAGTTAGCTTAACTACTAACCCTCGTCCCTAATGTGGACTCGCAGTTTAGATTCAAGAATTTCAAGGTACAACAGTTCCGATATGACTTATTCATCCTATGACATGATGCGACTCAGTCCAAGTACAAGAGATGACACGACACGACCCACTCACGATACACGGAAAAACTAATACAATATGAACTACGAAGCTAATTATAAACAAGACTATATATAAACTAGCAGGCATGATATAAAAATCACATGTAAATAATCAACTAATAAAATTGTACAATAATATAAATATGCATGTAAATAAACTGTAGAGGAAGGCAAGGTATCTTGCCTGGATGTTGCACGCAGAATCCCACAAAATAGTCAACTGCTAAGCCATAAGGTCCAAATCATCACAACTGTCTCCGAAAGCTGAAACAGACAATGCCAACAGTCTCAGAATAGTTAAATTAGCTAGGATTGCCTGTCCTTAAGTCCAATTCTGGACACAGGGGCAAAACGATAATTTCGGGCAAAAACGATGTCCGCCGTTGGACCCGCTTTGCACCGAAAAGCGTGCCAAAGTCAATGGTCTCTAAAGTCGTCAAACTACATGTCTACGGATCCAGTTTTTCGATACGAACCCAAATGTATGTCCAATTTTGGATTCCGGCGGACCGTGCACAAAATCACCCGTTGAGTCGGACCGGGGGCCCGCGATACGGCGATTTTATCAACTGTCTCAGAATCGGGCCAAACTTGGCATACAGGACCAGAAAAATGATACAGTCCTGATGGCATAAGTTTTGTCTCGATCTGACGAGCGTACATAAAGTAATTGGAGAATTTGTAAAGTGCATGATACGGTAAATTTTCACAGATACACATCAAATTCGTCGCGCACACGCGACCAATTTAAATTCCGTCAAAGCCTACACGACCACGAAGCCGTTACGCAGCTTTCGATGCTTACGGTGTGCGACCACGTCGCCCGAAATGGCGGGATGCACGTCGTGTGGATGATTTTTTAAGTTTTTAGAACAGGTTTTTGTCCAAGTTCGGGATCGGATTTCTCGACAAGTAGCCGACGAAATCAAATTCCGTAAAAAGGGATTCGAAGCCCTATAGGTTGTCTAGGACTGTCATTATATAGCTTCTAAATATTGTGCACGAGTTGATCGAAAATGATCCTCGAACAGAGCGTCAAAACTGTTTTCTAAGTGGTTTTATCAACGATTTTTCGTTGATTTTTGGCTCGACTTTCCAAGAATTCTAATCGGGTAATTTCGAATATAATTAATGGGACAGATAGATGGTCAGGTTGGGAACGTACCGGAGCAATTGGTTCGATAAGAGATCGAACGAGGTGGAAGTTATCGCATCCCAAAGTAGACGCGTCCGCTGCCCCTTCTCTGTTCCATCGCCCTGCTGTGCGCGCGGCCTGTCGGCCGTCTCCAGCGACGCGAGGCCGTTGCCACGGTAGTGGGTGGCCGCCCAGGTGTAGGAGGAGGGTGGCGCACATTAAGATTAGGGTTTAGATGGGAAAACCCCTTCTCTGATCTCTATGTATGCCGTTTTCCTTCTCGGCTGTGCGGGGGATATAGGGGTCGGGCTGGGGATTACTCTCGGGTGTGGGGTTTTTAGAGGAGGAGGGGTCGGCTGGTACTTGTTTGGGCTTAGGGTGTACCAGCTAGACTGGGCTGGGAACTCCATTTGGTCTCTGTGCATTTCTTTTTCTTATTTGGAAAATAATTCACTTATATAACTATATATATATACATATATGTATATACATGCTAATATATATTAATATATATGCACATACACACATTTATATATATATATATATATATATATATATATATACAAATACGCACATATATTTATAGATATATATTTATATATACAACACACCTATATTTATATATATATATTCATATATACAAACACACATACACATATATAATATATATTTATATATGTATACGTATACACGTACAAATTATAAATCTCAATATAACAATTAAATGTTACAAATAATCCTTAGTTACCATATTGGAATCTCCATTTGTATAATAGGCTATATAAAATTAACTTAGATAATTATACATACATATATTTGTATAAAGCCTAATTATATCAGGAATGTAATCATATATATGCACATGTATATACCTGCATGGCCTACATAAATCCCGATATTCCAAAATACATGTTTAAGGAAATAATTCACCACATTATCAACTAAAATAGTATATGCTTATATATATATTATAACAAAACTTTGATCATAACCATAACTCGTAATATGGCATACTAGGCCACAAGATAAAATTAACTAGATACCAACCAAACATCTACATAGAGGTCCTTAGACACACTACCTGAGTACATCGGTTTGGGCTCAGTTCGGGCTAAATCGACACAAACGGGTCTCCTACAAGTCAATAAATATAATAATAATTAATTAAACTTATTTATAAGGGTCATGCTATAACTTGGCCTGGTTTTCCTAGTTAGGACACTCCTATGGCTCGGCATTCCTCTACTGTAAAACTCCTAAATTTCTACTAATTATTTTTATTAATATTTTTACGGATTTAAATTTTTTATTGTACGTCGCGTAGTCGTATTTTACGTCGCGCACGAAATTTTATTTTTGCTCGACGAGTGCGAATATGTGCGAGCGTACATATTTTTAGAAAAACATTTTTATGGTTTCAAAATAATATATGTAATATTTAATTTAGCTATCAAAATTTATGATTTTATTTATGAAAAGCCATTTGTTTAGAATAAATAATATTTTAGTACATGCACATATTTCATAAATATTTTTGCTAGTTTGCTTTAATTAAAAATATAATTTTCGAAATTTATTTATAATAATATTTTATTATTCAAAAAGGATATTTATAAATATTTATTATTTTCAAAATTATTATTATTGGTATTTTTGGAAAATATATTTGAAATTTCGTGTCCATTTTAAATCTTGATTTGAATTTATGCATTTATTTAAATAGTTAAATATTTGAAATTTGCTTTATCCTATTCGTTTTAAACTAAGATTTAAATTGATTTAAATTGGATATTAATTTGAAATTAGATTTAGATTTGGATTGGATTTTGATTTAATTACTTTTGAATTAAATTAGGAAATATCCTAATTGGGTTTAAACTATTCCTACTTCCTATCTAATTGGAAATTCCCACATCCTATAAATATAGGCAGGTACTCCTCCAACTTTTTAATCCTCCACAAATTCCACAAAGTGTACGTGCCTCGTGTCGGTGTTCCAACCATCCTCGTGTCAGCCGTGGCAGCCTCGGGTCCGACCCCGGTGTCTTTTCAATAGGTTATTCTTTTTTTTTTACATATACAATTTATCCCTTTTTCCGTGTCGGACACTCCCCGACATCATCAAATCCTAAAACCTAGCCCTAGCGCTAACCCTAACCTAGACAGAAACCGCCAACCTCCCCTCCGATCAGCTCCCCCGCTCTCTTCCCCCGCCCACTCTCTCTCTCTCTCGCTCTTTCTTTGATATTTTCTGCTTTGTTCTTCTCGAGAAGAACAGCAACTCTTGTAATAGTTTTTTTTGTGTTTCAATGTTTTTTTTTGGTTTTCTTTCGATTGTTTTGTGTTTGTTTATTTTTGTTTTATTTTTTTTATCTGATTTCTTTTCTTTTTATTATTATTATTATTATTATTATTATTATTATTATTTTAATTATTTTAGTGTACAGTGCTGGTTTAATTAAATTAATTATTTTTTGATGTTGGTATTGTTGTTTCATTAGGCTCGGTTTCCTTTGAGCGCTTTTATATATTATTATTATTATTATTAACTTATTTTAGTGTACAGTACTGCATTAATACAAGGTATATTAAATATTATTGATTTACTATTACTACAAGTATTATTGAGATTTTAATTAACACTTTTATTTGTTATTACCCATTATATATATATATATATATATATATATATATATATATATATATATATATATAAATATAAAAATATATATATATGTCTGTATAATTCCTTAAAAGTTTGTGGAACCAAAATATTGTTTTGTGTTTAGTTATATATATTTCTTTCCTTTCAAGTTTTGTTTAAACCCTAAAATAATTTCTACTAGATTATTATTAATCAAAACATATATATATATATATATATATATATATATATATATATATATATATATATATATATATATATATATATATATATATTTTACAACTTGGAGTTTTTAGTTAAAAACGATATTTTTACTTTAAATATTTTTCCTATGAATATTTGACTCATAAAATTAGTTTTTAAGTATGATGAATATCCTTCAGAAATTATATTATTCATCTAAATTTCTTCGATTATCTTCCTGTCCGTGCCTAATCCCACCATTCACATTCTCTTGCCAATTCGAGACTACCTTATGTCAAACCTAACTAATTTGACCCTTCTGGACCCAATAGAACCGACCGTGTCACCATCAGAGGTCCCCTTGTGTAGTTATTGCACCAAAGTTGCAGATCGTGCCATATTGATTATCGCAGCACACCAGGTACTCTACCAGGCAAGACACCTTGCCATTCGCTGTTTACCTATTTTAGCTCATATTTTATGTATTATTTATTTTCTTTATGCAAAATAACTGTGATAAATGGCATAACTGTTAGAACTTACTGTTCATTTATTTTTCCTGCTGTATATTATTTTCTTACAAATTAAACCTAGATTAAGGGACCACCATGTGTGTTGCATTCATTGGCCTTGACACGTGGTAACACGAAGTTGTGTGTCGCATATAGAACACGGAAGTGCGTGATTGGCTGGCCACCAGTACGTACAAGCCGTGCGATAGGAATAACCGCTAATAGAAGTTGCATGCTAGTTTGACTTAGCGGTTATAGTGGTTTGTGTTGTGGATACAACACAGTAAGCATTGGACGGGGAGGACAATTCCTTAGCGTATGGGCTTCGATGCACTTTCCTTGTGACCCGGACTCTCCGCTGGAGATACGGGGTTGATGACCCAAGATTACTAACGGCCACTGACGATTCTGTGGAACGTCATGCTCTTCCTGCTGGGGCCTCTGGTGCCCAAGGGGGACTACGCCGATCCTATTCAGCCAGGGCCCATGCGTAGGAAGGATTGTTCTTAACAACATTTCACTTAGAATGGTAGGCTACCCTATCCGTTAGGTACGAGTACTTTTGGTTTGGATACTTGTATCTGACCGTGGCTTGGAATAATAACTTGTCGCAGATTAGTTCGTCATATCTTGTCCTTGTTTGGTTGTAGGTGTGACTTACTACTTCGATGAGAAGGTATTGAACCTTGTTGGGGTCCGGATACCATATCGGATTCTTAGAATGGAAAGATACGTTGTCGTGAATTAGTTTACCATCTCCTGTCCTTGTTTGGTTGGGGGGATGGTACGCTCGTTCAGTAGGTGCGTATTGGACCATGTTATAATTCGATTTACTTATTTATTTGAGCGATATTTATTCAGTTTATATGGCATGCTATGATGTGTCATGTTACGTCCCTCTGAGGACCTGGTTGTCTTGCCAGGTGTGTGCTATTGTCTTTCGTAGGTGCTCTAGCTCTAGCCGTGATCTTCGCTCCTTCCTCGAGGATGATTGCATTTGGATCGTCTTCGCTTCGCTCGCCAAAATTTATTATCTTTTCTTATGTATTTTTCCTTTACTTGTTGGTAGTGGATTTGTCTCCGCCCAATATATTGTATCAAGACAAATTCATAGTTGATTATATAATATCTTTTATTCTTGTGAATGAGATTAGTTATGGTTCTACTGCATTTTACAGCTTATGTATTTATACGAGGCTTCCATATATTGGAGTATACTTCGTATGAATACAGCTGGCATGTCTACGTTCCTAGTCCTACGTATTTTGGGACTGGGGCATTACATGTTTTTGTGGTGGCCCATGCAGGTCAAGATAAATTGTTTGGTTACTTTACCGTACCAAGCAAGCCTGCGTATAGGATTAGAAGTCTAGGCTCTCATCCATATACTTGACCTCTTTCCTTGATTTTATCTACCGTTTGACTCATCAATTGCATCTTGCTTGATTCCTTCCTTCCCCATTCTTCTCTTCCCTTCGTGCTTGCTAGAGATTGACTCTACTAGTTAGTTGTCCCAAAATGCCATTAGTTTAATTCTTTAAGTTGGGTAGAATACCTTATGAACTAGCAACCCCTTTGACCTAGTGACCTATATTAGCAAGCTTATTTAGATCTTAAAATCTAGGGGATCTAACCCGTCTAGCCAACCAAAGACTTGGACAAGAAGACTATAGGGCGACTGTATGACTTAGAATCATTCTACCTTCTTTTAATCTAAATCTCTCGTGCCTATATTTTTACCGTCTAAACTAATGATGCTAATATAGCCTAGTTTTTGCAAGCTAAATTCTTTTATCAAGCTTGTTCATGACAAATGTTATTGGATGCATCCACTAACGTACTGTCTACTCAGAACCGGTGCATGATGGTCTGATCAACCAAGTGCACTTTGGTTCGCTTTTGCCTATTATTCTACGTGGATGGGGACATAGTTAAGCTTGTCCTCTAGAATCCCATCCACGACTGTCTTGACAATTCTTTTGAAATTATTCGATCGTCTTTGAATCACGTATTCGTATTCGATAACGCCCTCCTTCTCGGCCCTATAATTACTGTCATGACCTTCTAATCGAGTAAATCTAATTCATTCTCTAATCGTGCCCTCAACCTACTCTCAAGAGACCATAACTTTAAGGTCTCTAAATTATTTTATTTTACTTGAACCCATACTATTCTTTATTGTGCGTCATCTTAAACATTTCCTTCTTGCGTTAATCCATGACTATCTTCGCCTTATTGAAATCACGACGCTAATACAAGTTTTCATTAATTAAACGTCGTTCCCTTGTCTTGATTTGACTATGCTTCTTTATCGATATCCCCTTGTGCCTTTCACCCTCCTCCTAATTCTTAATTTCGAGGACGAAATTCTATTAAGTTGGGTAGGATGTAAAACCCCTAAATTTCTACTAATTATTTTTATTAATATTTGTACGGATTTAAAATTTTTATTGTACGTCGCGTAGTCGTATTTTATGTCGCGCACAAAATTTTATTTTTGCTCGACGAGTGCCAATATGTGCGAGCGTACATATTTTTAGAAAAACATTTTTATGGTTTCAAAATAATATATATAATATTTAATTTAGCTATCAAAATTTATGATTTTATTTATGAAAAGCCTTTTGTTTAGAATAAATAATATTTTAGTACATGCACATATTTCATAAATATTTTTGCTAGTTTGCTTTAATTAAAAATATAATTTTCGAAATTTATTTATAATAATATTTTATTATTCAAAAAGGATATTTATAAATATTTATTATTTCCGAAATTATTATTATTGGTATTTTTGGAAAATATATTTGAAATTTCGTGTCCATTTTAAATCTTGATTTGAATTTATGCATTTATTTAAATAGTTAAATATTTGAAATTTACTTTATCCTATTCGTTTTAAACTAAGATTTAAATTGATTTAAATTGGATATTAATTTGAAATTAGATTTAGATTTGGATTGGATTTTGATTTGATTACTTTTGAATTAAATTAGGAAATATCCTAATTGGGTTTAAACTATTCCTACTTCCTATCTAATTGGGAATTCCCACATCCTATAAATATAGGCAGGTACTCCTCCAACTTTTTATTCCTCCACAAATTCCACAAAGTGTACGTGCCTCGTGTCGGTGTTCCAACCATCCTCGTGTCAGCCGTGGCGGCCTCGGGTCCGACCCCGGTGTCTTTCCAATAGGTTATTCTTCTTTTTTTACATATACAATTTATCCATTTTTCCGTGTCGGACACTCCCCGACATCATCAAATCCTAAAATCTAGCCCTAGCACTAACCCTAACCTAGACAGAAACCGCCGACCTCCCCTCCGATCAGCTCCCCCGCTCTCTTCCCCCGCCCACTCTCTCTCTCTCTCTCGCTCTTTCTTTGATATTTTCTGCTTTGTTCTTCTCGAGAAGAACAACAACTCTTGTAATGGTTTTTTTTTGGTTTTCTTTCGATTGTTTTGTGTTTGTTTATTTTTGTTTTGTTTTTTTTATCTAATTTCTTTTCTTTTTATTATTATTATTATTATTATTATTATTATTATTATTTTAATTATTTTAGTGTACAGTGCTGGTTTAATTAAATTAATTATTTTTTGATGTTGGTATTGTTGTTTCATTAGGCTCGGTTTCCTTTGAGCGCTTTTATATATTATTATTATTATTATTAACTTATTTTAGTGTACAGTACTGCATTAATACAAGGTATATTAAATATTATTGATTTACTATTACTACAAGTATTATTGAGATTTTAATTAACACTTTTATTTGTTATTACCCATTATATATATATATATATATATATATATATATATATATATATATATATATATATATATATATATATATATATATATATATATATGTCTGTATAATTCCTTAAAAGTTTGTGGAACCAAAATATTGTTTTGAGTTTAGTTATATATATTTCTTTCCTTTCAAGTTTTGTTTAAGCCCTAAAACAATTTCTACTAGATTATTATTAATCAAAACATATATATATATATTTTTACAACTTGGAGTTTTTAGTTAAAAATGATATTTTTACTTTAAATATTTTTCCTATGAATATTTGACTCATAAAAATTAGTTTTTAAGTATGATGAATATCCTTCAGAAATTATATTATTTATCTAAATTTCTTTGATTATCTTCCTGTCCGTGCCTAATCCCACCATTCACATTCTCTTGCCAATTCTAGACTACCTTATGTCAAACCTAACTAATTTGACCCTTCTGGACCCAATGGAACCGACCGTGTCACCATCAGAGGTCCCCTTGTGTAGTTATTGCACCAAAGTTGTAGATCGTGCCACATTGATTATCGCAGCACACCAGGCGCTCTACCAGGCAAGACACCTTGCCATTCGCTGTTTACCTATTTTAGCTCATATTTCATGCATTATTTATTTTCTTTATACAAAATAACTGTGATACATGGCATAACTGTTAGAACTTACTGTTCATTTATTTTTCCTGCTGTGTATTATTTTCTTACAAATTAAACCTAGATTAAGGGACCACCATGTGTGTTGCATTCATTGGCCTTGACACGTGGTAACACGAAGTTGTGTGTCGCATATAGAACACGGAAGTGCGTGATTGGCTGGCTACCAGTACGTACAAGCCGTGCGATAGGAATAACCGCTAATAGAAGTTGCATGCTAGTGTGACTTAGCGGTTATAGTGGTTTGTGTTATGGATACAACACAGTAGGCATTGGGCGGAGAGGACAATTCCTTAGCGTATGGGCTTCGATGCACTTTCCTTGTGACCCGGACTCTCCGCTGGAGATACGGGGTTGATGACCCAAGATTACTGACGGCCACTGACGATTCTGCGGAACGTCATGCTCTTCCTGCTGGGGCCTCTGGTGCCCAAGGGGGACTACGCCGATCCTATTCAGCCAGGGCCCATGCGTAGGAAGGATTGTTCTTAACAACATTTCACTTAGAATGGTAGGCTACCCTATCCGTTAGGTACGACTACTTTTGGTTTGGGTACTTGTATCTGACCGTGGCTTGGAACAATAACTTGTCGCGGATTAGTTCGTCACATCTTGTCCTTGTTTGGTTGTAGGTGTGACTTACTACTTCGATGAGAAGGTATTGAACCTTGTTGGGGTCCGGATACCATATCGGATTCTTAGCATGGTAAGATACGTTGCCGTGAATTAGTTTACCATCTCCTGTCCTTGTTTGGTTGGGGGGATGGTACGCTCGTTCAGTAGGTGCGTATTGGACCATGTTATAATTCGATTTACTTATTTATTTTAGCGATATTTATTCAGTTTATATGGCATGCTATGATGTGTCTTGTTACGTCCCTCTGAGGACCTGGTTGTCTTGCCAGGTGTGTGCTATTGTCTTTCGCAGGTGCTCTAGCTCTACCCGTGATCTTCGCTCCTTCCTCGAGGATGATTGCATTTGGATCGTCTTCGCTTCGCTCGCCAAAATTTATTATCTTTTCTTATGTATTTTTCCTTTACTTGTTGGTAGTGGATTTGTCTCCGCCCAACATATTGTATCAAGACAAATTTATAGTTGATTATATAATATCTTTTATTCTTGTGGATGAGATTAGTTATGGTTCTACTGTATTTTACAGCTTATGTATTTATACGAGGCTTCCATATATTGGAGTATACTTCGTATGAATACAGCTGGCATGTCTACGTTCCTAGTCCTACGTATTTTGGGACTGGGGCGTTACATCTACCATGGCTAAAAACTAGTCAAAGTACGCCACTGCACTATCCGTGCCATGATTCCTAATCGTCTGGTACTTCAAAACTCGACTATGGCTAAAGTCATCTACCGTAATAATTAACAAAATACTTATTTAATAAAATCTAAAAATCACCATTTAAATCAATTAAATAAATTAAAAAAATATTTCAAAATTTTTCGGGAAGGGAAGCTACAAATCTACCCACCTTAAAAATAATTTCGTCCTCGAAATTTTAATTCATGACTATTCCCTAAAATATCAAATTCTAACTATCATCTTAATCTCCTCTAATTTAATTCCTCAAAAATATTTCATGGCCTTCTCTAGTCATTTGGTATTTACGAAATCTCGAGGACTTCTACCCGCCTTTGGTCACACTACTCCTTCGAAACATAGGTCGCTAAAATCTTATAATCTTCTAACTAGTGGCTAATAATTCTACCACAATTATCTAGGACATATGGTATCTATAATCCCTCATATATATAAACAACCAATATTCAATAGACAAACACTATATACTATAACTTAAGGTTTTCTAAGAATTCTAGACAGCACGATCATTCGTCACCCCGAAATAGGAAGGGACGAGAATCAATGGTACAGAAAGCAAGAAAGTATATTCGAGATCAATTATGGAGTTTTCAAGGACGTAGAAGATTTCTAGGAGAATTTTCAAGGCAGAGTGGATTGAGATTTCTAAGGGTTCAGTCAGTTGCGCAGGCTCGTACCAGTACAGTTACGTAACCGGTACGATATGCTCTGACCTGCATGGGCCACCAAAAAACTTGTCACGACCCGTATCCGTTTTTCTGACGCGAGCTCGTGAGCAAGCCAGCTACGTATCGAACGGACTCCAGCCCGACTCTAATACGTAAACGTTGTCACGGCTATGGCAATGGGCCTAATCAAGGCAAGGCAAAACTATATCTCAATCCACAATAAGAATAATAATCAAGAATGAGCAAGTATGGGTCGTGGTCTGCAGCCCACTAGCAAGCATGTCCGATAAGACTCTAAAGAATAATAACAAGATTCTAAACTGAATCAAGAAACCGGATATCTCATGATAATGAAGAAAAGCACGAGCGAATAATAAAACAATAACGATACCTGAATCCCGCAAGCGTATCATCACGCCCGCCATCCAGAGCTGCTAACTAACTCCACGCAATAACTAACCTGAAGAGATCATCAGGTCCTCAAGGGACATAGCAAGATACATAAAAACATGCCTATCTAGCAGTTTATCATGCAATAAAGAAAATACAGGAAAATAATGGAAGAAGACCAATCAGCACGAAAATACAACTATACACGACTGGAAGAACCACTACGCCTAAATGAACTACTGGAGAAGAACAAGAGAACACGACATCACGATGTCAATATATAATCAATCGAATACTCAAACCCTCGTCCCTAGTGTAGACTCGCAGGTTTGAACAACTACTAGCCCTCGCCCCTAGTGTGGACACGGAAGCTAGCATCACCCTCGTCCCTAGTGTGGAGTCGCAGGTGTGACTCATATACTACTAACCCTCGTCCCTGATGTGGACTCGCAGGCTAGCATCACCCTCGTCCCTAGTGTGGACTCGCAGGTGTGACTCATATACTACTAACTCTCGTCTATAATGTGGACTCGCGGATTAGCTTACTAACTCTCGCCCCTGTTGTGGGCTCGCAAGTTAGCTTAACTACTAACCCTCGTCCCTAATGTGGACTCGCAGGTTAGCTTCAAGAATTTTAAGGTACAGCAGTTCCGATATGACTTATTCATCCTATGACACGATGCGACTCAGTCCAAGTACAAGAGATGATACGACACGACCCACTCACGATATACGGGAAAACTAATACAATATGAACTACGAAGCTAAGCTAATTATAAACAAGGCTATATATAAACTAGCAGGCATGATATACAAATCACATATAAATAATCAACTAATAAAACTGTATAATAATATAAATATGCATGTAAATAAACTGTAGAGGAAGGCAAGGTATCTTGCCTGGATGTTGCACGCAGAATCCCACAAAATAGTCAACTGCTAAGCCATAAGGTCCAAATCATCACAACTGTCTCCGAAAGCTGAAACAGACAATGCCAACACTCTCAGAATAGTTAAATTAGCTAGAATTTCCTGTCCTTAAGTCCAATTCTGGACACAGGGGCAAAACGGTAATTTTGGACAAAAATGATGTCCGCCGTTGGACCCGCTTTGCACCGAAAAGCGTGCCAAAGTCAATGGTCTCTAAAGTCATCAAACTATATGTCTACGGATCCATTTTTCGATACAAACCCAACGATATGTCCAATTTTGGATTCCGGCGGGCCGTGCACAAAATCACCTGTTGAGTCGGACCGGGGACCCGTGATACGGCAATTTTATCAACTGTCTCAAAATCGGGCCAAACTTGGCATACAGGACCAGAAAAATGATACGGTCCTGATGGCGCAAGTTTTGTCTCGATCTGACGAGCATGCACAAAGTAATTGGAGAATTTGCAAAGTACATGATACGGTGAATTTCGACGGATACGCATCAAATTCGTCGCGCACACGTGACCAATTTGAATTCCGTCAAAGCCCATACGACCACGAAGCCGTTACGCAGCTTTCGATGCTTACGGTGCGTGACAACGTCGCCCGAAATGGCAGGACGCACGTCGTGTGGATGGTTTTTCAAGTTTTTAGAACAGGTTTTTGTCCAAGTTCGGGATCCAATTTCTCGACACGTAGCCGACGAAATCAAATTCCGTAAAAAGGGATTCGAAGCCCTATACGTTCTCTAGGACTGTCATTAAATAGCTTCTAAATATTGTGCATGAATTGATCGGAAATGATCCTCGAACAGAGCGTCAAAACTGTTTTCTAAGTGGTTTTATCAACGATTTTTCGTTGATTTTTGGGTCGTTCGAGAAATCTAATCGGGTAATTTCGAATATAATTAATGGGACAGATAGATGGTCAGGTTGGGAACGTACCTGAGCAATTGGTTCGATAAGAGATCGAACGAGGTGGAAGTTATCGCGTCCCAAAGTAGGCGCGTCCGCTGTCCCTTCTCTGTTCCATCGCCATGCTGTGCGCGCAGCCTGTCGGCCGTCTCCGGCGACGCGAGGCCATTGCCACGGAGGCAGGTGGCCTCCCAGGTGTAGGAGGAGGGTGGCGCACATTAAGATTAGGGTTTAGATGGGAAAACCCCTTCTCTGATCTTTATGTATGCCATTTTCCTTCTCGGCTGTGCGGGGGATATAGGGGTCGGGCTGGGGATTACTCTCGGGTGTGGGGTTTTTAGAGGAGGAGGGGTCGGCTGGTTCTTGTTTGGGCTTAGGGTGTACCAGCTAGGCTGGGCTGGGAACTCCATTTGGTCTCTGTGCATTTCTTTTTCTTATTTGGAAAATAATTCACTTATATAACTATATATATATACATATATGTATATACATGCTAATACATATTAATATATATGCACACACACACACACACACACACACACACACACACACACACACACACACACACATACACACACACACACACACACACACACATATATATATATATATATATATATATATATATATATATATATACAAATACGCACATATATTTATATATATATATATATATATATATATATATATATATATATATATATATATATATATATATATATATTTATATATACAACACACCTATATTTATATATATTCATATATACAAACACACATACACATATATAATATATATTTATATATGTATATGTATACGTATACACGTATAAATTATAAATCTCAATATAACAATTAAATGTTACAAATAATCCTTAGTTACCATATTGGAATCTCCATTTGTATAATAGGCTATATAAAATTAACTTAGATAATTATACATACATATATTTGTATAAAGCCTAATTATATCAGGAATGTAATCATATATATGCACATGTATATACCTGCATGGCCTACATAAATCCCGACATTCCAAAATACATGTTTAAGGAAATAATTCACCACATTATCAACTAAAATAGTATATGCTTATATATATTATAACAAAACTTTGATCATAACCATAACTCGTAATATGGCATACTAGGCCACAAGATAAAATTAACTAGATACCAACCAAACATCTACATAGAGGTCCTTAGACACACTACCCGAGTACAACGGTTTGGGCTCAGCTCGGGCTAAATCGACACAAACGGGTCTCCTACAAGTCAATAAATATAATAATAATTAATTAAACTTATTTATAAGGGTCATGCTATAACTTGGCCTGGTTTTCCTAGTTAGTACACTCCTATGTCTCGACATTCCTCTACCATGGCTAAAAACTAGTCAAAGCACGCCACTGCACTATCCGTGCCATGATTCCTAATCGTCTGGTACTTCAAAACTCGACTATGGCTAAAGTCATCTACCGTAATAATTAACAAAATAATTATTTAATAAAATCTAAAAATCACCATTTAAATCAATTAAATAAATTAAAAAAATATTTCAAAATTTTTCGGGAAGGGAAGCTACAAATCTACCCACCTTAAAAATAATTTCGTCCTCGAAATTTTAATTCATGACTATTCCCTAAAATATCAAAGTCTAACTATCATCTTAATCTCCTCTAATTTAATTCCTCAAAAATATTTCATGGCCTTCTCTAGTCATTTGGTATTTATGAAATCTCGAGGACTTCTACCCACCTTTGGTCACACTACTCCTTCGAAACATAGGTCGCTAAAATCTTATAATCTTCTAACTAGTGGCTAATAATTCTACCACAATTATCTAGGACATATGGTATCTATAATCCCTCATATATATAAACAACCAATATTCAATAGATAAGCAGTATATACTATGACTTAAGGATTTCTAAGAATTCTAGACAGCACGATCATTCGTCACCCCGAAATAGGAAGGGACGAGAATCAATGGTACGGAAAGCAATGAAGTATATTCGAGATCAATTATGGAGTTTTCAAGGACGTAGAAGATTTCTAGGAGAATTTTCAAGGCATAGTGGATTGAGATTTCTAAGGGTTCAGTCAGTTACGCAGGCTCGTACCAGTACAGTTACGTAACCGGTACGATATGCTCTGACCTGCATGGGCCACCAAAAAACTTGTCACGACCCACATCCGCTTTTCGGACGCGAGCTCGTGAGCAAGCCAGCTACGTATCGAACGGACTCCAGCCTGACTTTAATACGTAAACGTTGTCACGGCTATGGCAATGGGCCTAATCAAGGCAAGGCAAAATTATATCTTAATCCACAATAAGAATAATAATCAAGAATGAGCAAGTATGGGTCGTGGTCTGCAGCCCACTAGCAAGCATGTCCGATAAGACTCTAAAGAATAATAACAAGAGTCTAAACTGAATCAAGAAACAAGATATCTCATGATAATGAAGAAAAGCACGAGCGAATAATAAACACAATAACGATACCTGAATCCCGCAAGCGTATCATCACGCCCGCCATCCAGAGCTGCTAACTAACTCCACGCAATAACTAACATGAAGAGATCATCAGGTCCTCAGGGAACATAGCAAGATACATAAAAATATGCCTATCTAGCAGTTTATCATGCAATAAAGAAAATACAGGAAAATAATGGAAGAAGACCAATCAGCACGAAAATACAACTATACACGACTGGAAGAACCACTACGCCTAAATGAACTGCTGGAGAAGAACAAGAGAACACGACATCACGATGTCAATGTATAATCAATCGAATACTCAAACCCTCGTCCTTAGTTTGGACTCGCAGGTTTGAACAACTACTAGCCCTCGCCCCTAGTGTGGACTCGCAAGCTAGCATCACCCTCGTCCCTAGTGTGGACTCGCAGGTGTGACTCATATACTACTAACCCTCGTCCCTGGTGTGGACTCGCAGGCTAGCATCACCCTCGTCCCTAGTGTGGACGCGCAGGTGTGACTCATATACTACTAACCCATGTCCCTAATGTGGACTCGCAGATTAGCTTACTAACTCTCGCCCCTGGTGTGGGCTCGCAAGTTAGCTTAACTACTAACCCTCGTCCCTAATATGGATTCGCAGGTTAGCTTCAAGAATTTCAAGGTACAGCAGTTTCGATATGACTTATTCATCCTATGACATGATGCGACTCAGTCCAAGTACAAGAGATGACACGACACGACCCACTCACGATACACGGGAAAACCAATACAATATGAACTACGAAGCTAATTATAAACAAGGCTATATATAAACTAGCAGGCATGATATACAAATCACATATAAATAATCAACTAATAAAACTGTATAATAATATAAATATGCGTGTAAATAAACTGTAGAGGAAGGCAAGGTATCTTGCCTGGATGTTGCACGCAGAATCCCACAAAATAGTCAACTGCTAAGCCATAAGGTCCAAATCATCACAACTGTCTCCGAAAGCTGAAATAGACAATGCCAACAGTCTCAGAATAGTTAAATTAGCTAGGATTGCCTGTCCTTAAGTCCAATTCTGGACACAGGGGCAAAACGGTAATTTTGGGCAAAAATGATGTCCGTCGTTGGACCCGCTTTGTACCGAAAAGCATGCCAAAGTCAATGGTATCTAAAGTCATCAAACTACATGTCTACGGATCCAGTTTTTCGATACGAACCCAAGGTATGTCCAATTTTGGATTCCGGCGGGCCGTGCACAAAATCACCCGTTGAGTCGGACCGGGGGCCCACGATACGACAATTTTATCAACTGTCTCAGAATCGGGCCAAACTTGGCATATATTACCAGAAAAACGATACGGTCCTGATGGCGCAAGTTTTGTCTCGATCTGACAAGCGTGCACAAAGTAATTAGGGAATTTGCAAAGTACATGATACGGTAAATTTCGACGGATACGCATCAAATCGTCGCGCACACGCGACCAATTTAAATTCCGTCAAAGCCCACACGACCATAAAGCCGTTACGCAGCTTTTGATGCTTATGGTGCGTGACCATGTCGCCCGGAATGGCGGGACGCACGTCGTGTGGATGGTTTTTCAAGTTTTTAGAACAGGTTTTTGTCCAAGTTCGTGATCCGATTTCTCTACACGTTGCCGACGAAATCAAATTCCGTAAAAAGGGATTCGAAGCCTTATAGGTTGTCTAGGACTGTCATTAAATAGCTTCTAAATATTGTGCATGAGTTGATCGGAAACGATCCTCGAACAGAGCGTCAAAACTGTTTTCTAAGTAGTTTTATCAACGATTTTTCGTTGATTTTTGGGTCGACTTTTCGAGAAATATAATCGGGTAATTTCGAATATAATTAATGGGACAGATAGATGGTCACGTTGGGAACGTACCTGAGCAATTGGTTTGATAAGAGATCGAACGAGGTGGAAGTTATCGCGTCCCAAAGTAGGCGCGTCCGCTGTCCCTTCTCTGTTCCATCGCTCTGCTGTACGCGCGGCCTGTCGGCCGTCTCCGGCGACGCGAGGCCGTTGCCACGGCGGCGGGTGGCCGCCCAGGTGTAGGAGGAGGGTGGCGCACATTAAGATTAGGGTTTAGATGGGAAAACCCCTTCTCTGATCTCTATGTATGCCGTTTTCCTTCTCGGCTGTGCGGGGGATATAGGGGTCGGGCTGGGGATTACTCTCGGGTGTGGGGTTTTTAGAGGAGGAGGGGTCGGCTGGTACTTGTTTGGGCTTAGGGTGTACCAGCTAGGCTGGGCTGGGAACTCTATTTGGTCTCTGTGCATTTCTTTTCTTATTTGGAAAATAATTCACTTATATAACTATATATATATACATGTATGTATATACATGCTAATATATATTAATATATATGCACATACACACATTTATATATATATATATATATATATATATATATATATATATATATATATATATATATATATATATATATATATATATATATATATATATATTTTTTGAACTGAGCTTTATTCAATGAAGGAAAAAGTACAAAATGCACTAAGTGTGCCTACATTTGATAGTAGCCTTCTCCACTTGTCTATGGACTTCATTAAGCAACTTAGGAATAGAAAAACCCGAATTTTCATATCTGTTCTTGTTTCTATCCTTCCAAAGAACCCAGATCACCGCTGCAGCAACAATTGCCTTCTTGTGCTTGTTCTTCTTTCTCCACCAATCGCGCAGTCGCTCCAAAAGAGTCCTACCTCTGTCCCGAACCTTGTAAATTTGATGAATAGGTCCCCATACCCCCCTAGCCAATTCACCATTGTGCAGAATGTGTTCCAAAGTCTCAATCTCACTGTTGAGGCAGCAGTGACACTTCGAAGCAAGACTGAAACCCAGACGTGCGATGTTGTCATCAGTAGGAAGTTTATTGTGCAAAGTCCTCCAAAGAAGCACTGTCCATTTGATCGAGATACAGGTGCTCTATATATGAACAAAGTCTGGCAATATAGGCCTCTGGATCCTTGCGATATCCCATGCTGAAGCCACAGTGAACTTCCTAGCTTGAATTCCCCAACTCCAGTTGTCACCGTTCGGGTACATATTGTGTTGCGCCATATCTCTACCCCCTATGAGTCGCTTCCAAACATGGGAGGCATTAGAGGTTATACGAACATCAATAGGAGAGGCAGTTGAACAGTACTTCACCTGAAAGAATGTTGTCCAAAGACTATTTTGAGTCATGAACTTCCACCATAGTTTAATGGTAAAAGCATTCATCATGTCCTCTAATCTTTTAATTCCAAGGCCTCCTTCCTGTTTAGTTCTAGCAATACGGTCCCATCCTAGCCATGTTCTCTTAGCCAGTCCGTCCTGAGCACCCCAAAAGAAACTGGAGAACATACTTTCCATTCGACGAAGAACCGCGAGAGGCGGATTACATGCTGCTAATGACACACATTTATATATATATATATATATATATATATATATATATATATATATATATATATATATATATATATATATATATATATATATACAAATACGCACATATATTTATATATATATATATATATTTATATATACAACACACCTATATTTATATATATTTATATATACAAACACACATACACATATATAATATATATTTATATATGTATACGTATACGTATACACGTATAAATTATAAATCTTAATATAACAATTAAATGTTACAAATAATCCTTAGTTACCATATTGGAATCTCCATTTGTATAATAGGCTATATAAAATTAACTTAGATAATTATACATACATATATTTGTATAAAGCCTAATTATATCAGGAATGTAATCATATATATGCACATGTATATACCTGCATGGCCTACATAAATCCCGACATTCCAAAATACATGTTTAAGGAAATAATTCACCACATTATCAACTAAAATAGTATATGCTTATATATATTATAACAAAACTTTGATCATAACCATAACTCGTAATATGGCATACTAGGCCACAAGATAAAATTAACTAGATACCAACCAAACATCTACATAGAGGTCCTTAGACACACTACCTGAGTACATCGGTTTGGGCTCAGCTCGGGCTAAATCGACACAAACGGGTCTCCTACAAGTCAATAAATATAATAATAATTAATTAAACTTATTTATAAGCGTCATGCTATAACTTGGCCTGGTTTTCCTAGTTAGGACACTCCTATGGCTCGGCATTCCTCTACCATGGCTAAAAACTAGTCAAAGTACGCCACTGCACTATCCGTGCCATGATTCCTAATCGTCTGGTACTTCAAAACTCGACTATGGCTAAAGTCATCTACCGTAATAATTAACAAAATAATTATTTAATAAAATCTAAAAATCACCATTTAAATCAATTAAATAAATTAAAAAAATATTTCAAAATTTTTTGGGAAGGGAAGTTACACTCAATCCTTTCGCGTGCGTAATATTAAAGAAGATACGTGATGATGGTAATTATGAGTAAAATGAGCTATTGAAATAAAAACGCGTTGATTTAATCAATTGAATTCGGGGGTTCTGCAGGTATGGGTCAAACCAATCGTACCGATCTATATCATTCTGAACCGATGGGATACCAGTCGAACAGAATATGGTCCGGTAACAGTAGTGTTAATATTAATACTAGTTTCAATAATATTGTAGATATTAATACTATTTTTAAGTTGTAAATTTAAATCTAATTTAAATGTTATATCAAAAATTAATTTAAATTTAAATTTTAATATTAGTTTCAATAATATTATAAATTTTAAATTAACAGTAATGTCACTGTATTAGAAACTTAGTTGATGTCACATTGCTCCGGCTCGGTTAGTGTTCGTCTAAACTCGTACGCTAGAACTAGTCGAGCTCGATCCTTTTGCATGCGTAATGTAAAAAAAGATACGTGATGATGGTAGTTATTAATAAAAGGAGCTATTGAAATAAAAACTTGTTGATTTGAATAATTTAATTCGGAAGGTTATGCAGGTATGGGTCAAACCGGCCGCACCGAATTATATCATTCCGAACCGATGGGCTACCAGTCGAACAAAATATGGTCCGGTAACAATAGTGTTAATATTAATACTAGTTTCAATAATATTGCAGATATTAATACTATTTTTAAGTTGTGAATTTAAATCTAATTTAAATTTTAAATAAAAAATTAATTTAAATTTTAATATTAATATTAGTTTCAATAATATTGTAAATTTTAAATTAACAGTAATGTTACTGTATTAGAAACTTAGCTGATGTCACGTTGCTCGGGCTCGGTTAGTGTTCGTCTAAACTCGTACGCTAGAACTAGTCGAGCTCGATCCTTTCACGTGCGTAATGTAAAAGAAGATACGTGATGATGGTAGTTATTAGTAAAATGAGCTATTGAAATAAAAACTTGTTTATTTGATCAATTGAATTCGAGAGGTTCTACAGGTATGGGTCAAACCGGCCGTACCGAACTATATCATTCTGAACCGATGGCCTACTAGTCGAACAAAATATGGTCCGGTAACAGTAGTGTTAATATTAATACTAGTTTCAATAATATTGTAGATATTAATACTATTTTTAAGTTTTGAATTTAAATCTAATTTAAATGTTAAATCAAAAATTAATTTAAATTTAAATTTTAATGTTAGTTTCAATAATATTGTAAATTTTAAATTAACAGTAATGTCACTGTATTAGAAACTTAGCTGATGTCACGTTGCTCGGGCTCGGTTAGTGTTCGTCTAAACTCGTACGCTAGAACTAGTCGAGCTCGATCCTTTCGCGTGCGTAATGTAAAAGAAGATACGTGATGATAGTAGTTATTAGTAAAAGGAGCTATTGAAATAAAAACTTATTGATTTGATCAAATGAATTTGGGGGGTTCTGCAGGTATGGGTCAAACTGGCCGTACCGAAATATATTATTTTGAACCGATGGGCTACCAGTCGAACAGAATATGGTCCGGTAACAGTAGTGTTAATATTAGTACTAGTTTCAATAATATTGTAGATATTAATACTATTTTTAAGTTGTAAATTTAAATCAAATTTAAATGTTAAATCAAAAATTAATTTTAATTTTAATTTTAATATTAGTTTCAATAATATTATAAATTTAAATTAACAGTAATGTCACTGTATTAGAAACTTAGCTGATGTCACGTTTCTCGGACTCGGTTAGTGTTCGTCTAAACTCGTACGCTAGAACTAGTTGAGCTCGATCCTTTCGTGTGTGTAATGTAAAAGAAGATACGTGATGATGGTAGTTATTAGTAAAAGGAGCTATTGAAATAAAAACTTATTGATTTGATCAATTGAATTCGGGGAGTTCTGTAGGTATGGATCAAACCGGCCGCACCGAACTATATCATTTGGAACCGATGGGCTACCAGTCGAACATAATATGGTTCAGTAACAGTAGTGTTAATATTAATACTAGTTTCAATAATATTGTAGATATTAATACTATTTTTAAGTTGTGAATTTAAATCTAATTTAAATGTTAAATCAAAAATTAATTTAAATTTTAATATTAATGTTAGTTTTAATAATATTGTAAATTTAAATTAACAATGTAGAAGCATGAAAATTTTAGCAATAAAGCCTTATGCGCCCGAGCCAATGAGAACATATACGCCCAAGTGAACTCATATGCGCCCAAGTCACCCTGTGAAGCTCTATGCGCCCAAGTCACCCTGTGAAGCTCTATGCGCCCAAGCCACCCTGTGAAGCTCTATGCGCCCAAGACAAGCTCCCCCAGAAGGAGGGCGCATAGCCTGAAACAGGGCTATGCGCCCAAGCCAAAACATCCCCTAACTCGGTCAAAGCCATGATCAAAATATGCACCGAAGTGTACGGCCACGTCAGTCTCCACGAGCAATCGTGCACCGAAGCATGCGGCCACGTCAGCACCACGATCAACCCACGACCATGCAGCCTGCATGCGCCTACATCCTATGCGCCCAATGCAGGACCATGCGCCCACATAAAAACTAGTGTGTTTCCTCATGTGGACGCATAACATCATTCCAGCTCAGAAACTACTATAAAAAGGGTCTCATCCCTCTTCAAAATACAGAACGGAGAGCATTTTCAAGAGCCAAATTGTTGCACTTCTTGCCAGTGAGCCGAGAGTTAGCAATTTTCTTAGGTTTTCTCCTACTTTTGTAATCGAAGTGTCAACGGAGTAAAGGAGCAACTGACGCTCGATCTCCATCGTCCCATTCCCCAAAATTCTTTTTCGTACTCGGGGATCCTCAGCGCAGGATCTCTCAGGCGTACTCGATTTGTGGTGCCTTGGGCCAAAAAAAAAGACAGTATTTCTTTTCTTTTTTTTTTTGTCCACAAAAATGACGACTCTGCTGGGGACTACCTTTTCCTCTAACGAGAAGGTGGTGACGTAATCCGATACCGACAAAGTGGGGAGCACTCAGAAGATGCTGATCGCAAAGTTCGATCAGCAGGCGTTCGAAGAGATGCTCTCGAGGGACGGCTCTACTCCCTCAAAATCAGCAAAGCCAAACAAGTCTCGTAAGACTTGGCTTCTGAAGGCTCGCCGTGTATATCCTGCTAGTGTCATAGCAGATATGCAACTGGAGGACTCTGTCTCATGGGCGCATAGCTCTACCACAGAAGTTTCCCAAATGAAGAAGGCTCACACCGTTCCGGACTCTACTAGCCCAGCGACTTCTTTCTTGCGCAACCAACAACAGAGTGTTCGACGCTCGAGACTTGGCAAAGAAAAGTACTACGATGCTAAGAATCGGAGTGTTCGACATTCTGGACAAACCCAGCTAGGCTCACAAAAGAAGAAGGCAAAGCTGGAAAAAATAGTACTTGCTCCACCATGCATGCGCCCAAAGGGGTGTGTGGGCGTATAACTCTAATCAGAAGGCTTCTGTCTTCAAAAAAGTGGACATTCAGGGTCATGCGCCCAAGGCTATGCGCCCAGGCTCAACTAATCCATACTATGCGCCCACATCGAGGAGGCTCAGACATGCTGCCAAGAAGCATGCGCTTAAAGCCAGTCTCCAAGGCCTATGCGCCCACAATAAAAAGACAGGCCCCAATGTGTATAACACGGGGCTGTCTTCAAGGACATCACAAAACTTAGGTGTGGTGGTTGCCCCTGCATGGGGACTAAGTCTGGATACGCCAACTCTTCTTACAAACCCGCATGCAAAGCTCAGCGATGCATGTAACATGGGTTTTATGGCAAAACTCCCTTTCGCTGACTTACGTGACATGATAAATCATAAGTGTAAAGCGAGAAAGGACATAACAATTCATAGTGCACATCTATACACCATTATTGTCATCAACTGTTGCTGCTTCAAAGCAACAAGAGTGCCTCAGAGACAGTCCGTGTTTCAACGGCTGCATTTCTCTGTCGATGAAAAGCCGTTGTGTGTCTCATCCAACATGGCTTCATGGGATCCCCCTTATGGAAGCCCTAATCAAAGATGGTGGACCACAAACCCAACTTTCTCTCTTAGTTCTGCAAGAAGAAGAAGAAGTTTACCAACAGATGGCTAGCAGGCTGTCACATCTGAAGGAGTCTATATGGGTACTCGGTCAAAGATAAAATTTCGTATAGGTGACGAAGACTCCCAAGCTGGGGGTAGTATTCCTTCAGAGTCTGAAGAGGATGACCCTCATACTGGGGGTGGACTTCTAGAGGACGACGATCCCTCCGAGTCTGATGGCGACTATCTACGTCCTCTACCTGAAGATGAGGGACTTGTTAACTCAGAGATAGACAGTATCAGCACCAGTTGTACTATTTCCTTTGTTCATACTCGCATGTTATCTACATACATGGAAGACGGAGAAAGACCTTAAAAAGCTAGTGATCAGACTAGCAAACGGCTAGAGGCTCTTGAAACAACATTCGCCAAGATCACTGATATGCTTACCAGTATCATGGCGGTCCAAGCTGCCGGGGAGGTCCCTCCACCTCAACAAAACATCTCGGCTTACGCTAGTCCGGCTCATAGCAACCATCCTCCTTCACTACAAAAGGAGTGTCATTTCGTTGTGCCTCCCCCAAATCTTAGAAATGCTGGAGGTGGTCCTTCGTCTACGATGCCTGACAACCGTTCAGCAGCCGTTTTCTAACACCTGCTTAATCAACAGGATGCAATTGATTCCCTGGTCGCCCATCTCGACACTATCTCACACAAAGACGAGCTTCAGAAGATGGGGATATCTCAACATTATCCCCCTGAATGGGAGAATGCTACTTGCCCTCCTAATTACAAGCTGCTGACGCTAAATTCATCTGACGGGTTAACTTCTCCTCGTCAACACATGATATACTTCAACACGCAGACTCTACACTTATCCAGGGATGATCCGTTTTTGTCAAAGTTGTTCATTAGCACCTTGTAGGGGTAGCGTTTGAATGGTTCTGCAGTCTGCCTGACGGTTGTATCAATTCCTTTAAAGACTTGGAGAGGTTGTTCCTCAACAAGTTTTACGAAAGTGGCATGCATGTTAGTATGTCCACCATCATTCAGACTAAGCAAAGGAGGACTGAGTTTATCATTGCCTTCATCGAACACTTCAGGCGGCTAGCACTGAGGATGCCCTTCGGTATACCAGACTCAGAACTTATGGATACTTATCGACATAACTTCCTTCCTACAGTGAAGTTCTGTCTAGGTATACATATGTATGATACGTGGCCCGCTTTTATTGGGGCCGCTGATGCTGCTGAAAACGACGTTCCTAATTTGGAATTACTCGGGTTGAAAACACCCAAATCTGAAGACAAGGGCAAGCATCCTCAAACTATTCCTGTCCGTGGGGGTAAAGGGAAAGAAGTCCTGAAGGTCGACACGTCCAAAGCTTCCAATTCTCAGGGCGCCTCCGACAAGCCTAAGGAGACCTTCTCCTTTGATGAAGACGATGTCATTACCATTTGTCACACATTGACGAAGGGTAATAAGCTGACATTGCCTCCACCACGACGTCCTGCCGAGGCGAACCAACTCAACGATCCCAAGTACTGTCTCTAACATCAGTACGTGCATCATTCTACCAAGGACTGCATCATCCTGAAGAAAAAGATATAATAGCTTATCGACAGCCAAGTGATCAACCTCGAAGTTGAAGACAAGGTCATATCTTCTAACATGATCTCTCTTCAGTTTGGTGACTTTCCTTCCACAGAAGTCCCAGACGGCGTGGTCCCGATCTCCAAGGCAATAATGAAACTCGTCAACCTACCGCCAGCTTACAACTCAACCTTGGTGCCACTCATGACTGAAAGTGGTGAGATCATGTGGGTCCATCCGGACCAGGTGCAAGAAATAACACAGGGGGTGGTATCTCATAGAGCAAAAAGGGGCAAAAAAATACAAGTCATGCTATATGGTGTCTTCTCCCATCTACGAGGTTCTATCTGGCGAGATGCGATCGGGAAAGGCTTATCTTCAGACGTACGATCCCGTACAAGAAGAAGCAGTACCTTCTCAAGCTCCTGCTGTCTCCACAAGCTCAGAAGCCGGCCCGTCTAAGCCTCCAACTACGGACAAAGCCAAGCAGAAGGAGACGCGGTTTGACAAGTCTTTGAAGGCGCCAGTTCTCGAAGGCATGGATCGGCCCTACAACTTTGACATACTAGCATAGCTAGCCAATACACCTACCAGGTTATCTCTGTTCGATATGTTGTGACTCTCCAAAGAAAGGCGAAAAGCCTTAAGTGAGGCATTGCTACATGCCGACTCTTATTTCGCTGAAGTCAAAGCCCCCGTTGAAGACCCTGTCTCCTGTCCCCACTGCCACAGTACTATAGAAGTTGTGCCCAACATCACCTTTTTACAAGAGGACATGCTACTAAAAAATAATCGTCATAATAGACCCTTTTACTATACAGGGTATATCGGGACGATCAAGGTGGACTGCATGCACATCGATCCAGGTTCCTCCCTCAGCATCATTCCTAAAAGTTTGCTTTAAATTCTAGGAATCCCTCTGTACAAGCTATCTGCAACCAATACAACTATCATGACCTTCAATGCTGGTCGAAGCCACCCGCTGGGCAAGATCCGTCTCAAGTGCCAGATCGGTGATCTCCGAATGGAGGTTTCCTGCTATGTGATCGATGCCAATGTATCCTACAATATTTTGTTAGGACGTCCATGGATACACGAGAATATGATCGTTCCTTCCACACTTTACCAGTGCTTCAAGTACGTCAACAGCGACGGTGTCGTGAAGACGAAGTTTGCCTATATCGATCCTTTTAAGGGCATCGAAGCCTACTATAGAGATTTGATGCTTTACCAATCTCAGCCCCCCAAGGATGACGGCAACGAAGCTGACAATGTAGCTGAAGCAAGTTCATCCTCCAATGATGGTCCCTTGATTATCCGAGTCAAAGGATGTACAACTCCAAAAAGTACTCCGAAGCCTCTCACAATCTGGATGAAAAAGAAGAACCCTGATGTAGAAGCATGAAAAAAAGAAGAAAAATAATCCATGCGGCCGAGGAGCCACATGCGGCTCAAGAGTCCCATGCGGCTCAATCACAGAGTGGACTCCATGCGGCCAACAGAGGGAAGCCACGTGCCTTTTTAGAACGGCTGTACCCAGCGTCATTCAAACACAATTAATGTCCTGACGGCTAATAATTAACGCTCTGACGGCTGACAGCTGACAGCTGACAGCCCTGACGAGAAGTAGTCATGATGACTGACACAAGAGCAACATCTTCCTAGGGAACTGGGGAAAATTTCACAACTTCGAGGCTAGTTTATGCGGCCAGTCTAGACGAGTTCATGCGGCCAGTGCAGAGAAACCTATGCGGTTCAATCACGAAGGTCCCCCATGTGGCTCGGCCATAAAAAAATCTATGCGGCTCGGCCATGAAGACTCTAATACAGCTCGGCCATGAAGACCCCCATGCGGCTCAGTCATGAACATATTCATGCGGCTCGGTCATGACAACCTTCATGCGGCTCGAGTATAGAGACTATTCATGTGGCTCGGTCATGAAGTCTTTCATGTAGCTCGGTCATGACGACCTTCATGCGGCCCAAATATGAACGCTCCTCATGCGGCTCAACAATGATGACAGGACACGTGTCCTAAAGATAATCAAATTTTGGGTCAGATCCCAATGATTTGGGACACGTGGCAAGAGAATGAATTAAATTAATTCATTTAGATTTACGGATATCAGCAAATCATCATGATGGGGATTTATTGCAATCAACATTAATGACTGACATGATTTGGCATAATCCTCATTAATGGCCCAGATCCTTTACGCTCAAGATTAATAGCCCAGATTGATCACTTATCAGGCCGCCGCCACTTTGAGAATGGGCAATCATTGCAAACCCTAATGAGGCTCCCCACTATTATAAATAGCAGGGTGTCATTCCCTTGCAAAGGGGACTTATGGAGAGAGATACGCACATACAGAGAGATACTCCCCCAATAATCAGAGAGACAAATCCACAGAGATCAATCCAGAAAGAGAAGCCAGAAGAGCAATATGAGGAGAGCAAGAAGAGCATTTCTTCATCAACGCCAACCATCTCGTCACAGGAGCCAAGGCTACGTCCGATCGTCCAAGGAGTAAGGCAGAGCTGCCGTCGCTTTCCCGAGCCTCTATCGTCACCCCCCAGAATCAAAAATAAACAATTGTACTTAGATTGTTGTACCTAGGTTTTCGTCCCTAGGCTCTCTTTGTACAAGCAAGTTTGTAACGTGAAGTAAAAGTTCAGTCCTTCCATAAAATTGTTCTGTTCTTTTATATTTCATGGCAAACACGATGGCGACTCTACTGGGGACAAACTTCTCCACGGCTGAGGAGTTGGTGACGCAATCAGATGCAGCCAAGCATGGCTCCACGCAACAGAAGATGGTCGCCCGGTTCGACCAACAGGCGTCGAAGAAATGCTCTCCGACAAGAGCGCTGGCCCGGTCCAGAAGCGAGCCCGTACAAAGAAGGCCCGCAAGGAGTGGAGACCTCGATCCTTCGTTCCTACTGAAGCTCTTACAGAGATACCCTCTGTTGCTCAAGACGGTGGAGAAGACTCTCCCGCGGCCCCACTTCAGATCATAGACGACTCTGCTGTCCCCAAGTCCGGCAGAAGAAAACATTATGATGCTGGACTTGCAGGGGCAAAGAGGAACTCTATACGATCTGAGCCGTATAAGGATTCTAGCCGCATGGAGAAAGCCTATACGGTTACATCCGCCAGCCACAGGAAGAAAACTCACGCGGCCACATCTGTCAGCCGCATAGCTTATGCGGCTACAGTTGCCAACCGCATGGATGAAGCTTATGCGGCTACTGAAGCTAATTGCTTGCAGAAAACCCATGCGGCCATAATTGCCAAACGCATGCGGCCAGCCTGCACGGTCGTGACTCCTAGTCGCACAAGGACAACCCATCCGACAGCTAAAGACAGCCGCATGCAGACAGTCTACACGGTTTCCAATCCTAGCCTCATAGCGTCTGTTCTACGCTTCTCTCAATCAGTCTTCGACCGTCTCTCATGCGGTCCTGACCCTGATGGTTCTTTGGATGATAAGCCAGACTCTGTGGTATCCAACTTGGATTCTTCCTATTACGCACCCGTCAGTGCTAAAAGGAAGAAGTCTAGGGCAGCGCGGGCTCGCCAAGCCCAGTCAGCTGCCCCAACCTCTGACTATCAGAGCGTCCCGCTGATTGTCACGCGGGCTTCTAATGGAAAGTTGTATAAGGCTACTCGTACCATGCCCCCTGCGGCCAATGGGCAGGATAGTCATCAAGCATCTCCCAATAACGAGCGAAGGCAAGTATATGAGCTACCTTCGAATCAGGGGGCAGGCGGGAGGCCTACACACTCGCGTGCTCGAAATTCCCGAGCCAGCAAAGCAAGTGACTTGCGTGAGACCATCCTCCACAAACGCAAGGAGAGAGAAGATGCATCGGGATGCAAAGAGTCCTCCCACGGACGTTACTGCACCCAAGTCATCGTCAACTGCTGTTGCAATAGCACGACGATGCAAGAAGACCGGCAGTCTGTCTTTCAAAGACTGCAACAGCCATCTTTAGAAGATGAGACACTACCCGTCGTCTCCTGCACCTCTGCTCGAAAAGTCTCCGCTGATGGAAGGAGGAAGAAGACGAATGTTCCCAGCCCGAAGATCTCAACCACTGCGACTAAAAGACTGTCGTCTAAATGGGTGCCCACCACTGGAGTTTTCCAAGGTACTCGCTTTAAGACGAAATCTGCTACAGTGGAAGATTCGTCGTCCATAACGCAGGGGGTTGCCGGGGCTGGGGGTAGCACCCCTCCGAGCCTCCACAACAATCCGACGTTTCAAGAAGACGAGCCAGGAAAGACAACTCTCCCATCAGATACAGCAAACCTCGACGTCCCCGACGACATCCACAACTTCCAAGACGAGGCAAACTCGGAGGCTGGGGGTACTGTTCCTTCCGAGGCTGAATCAGAAAGGAACATACCCACATACCCCGATGACTTCTCACTACAGGGGTACGATTCGGAGGGCGCTTCCTCCACCGCTCCGTCTATCTCTCCTCATGAGAAGACGGTATTCATGACAGACAGCAACCAAGGTCGTTCCAGTGATCGCCAGCGCATCGACAGTCTCGAAGCCATATTACTTGCTTTGGTCAAGTCTGTAGACGAGATTAAAGCGGCCCTTCCAACTCTGCAAGGAGGGATGCCTGGCCAAACAAGCACGGGTCCCGCGGTCAATGCGAACTCGAATTCGGCAGCACCAAACCCGGGCAATAATCCCCCGGAAACAACGGCCCCTACCGCCGTGGACGAAGCACGCAAAGCGAGAAGAGAGGTCCAGGAGCTCCGAGCCATGTTCCACGCTCGAGAAAACTCTCAAGACCTTAGAATACGGCAACCATACCCTGCTGCATGGAGGGATGTTCCATTCCCACCAAGATATAAGTCGTTCAATATCAATCCTTATGATGGCAAGACCTCGGCAAGTCGATACATCACTTACTTCGAGGTCACCACCGACCATTTGCCCCATGACGATGCCATTCTCACACGATTATTTATCGGGGCATTGGAAGGAGTCGCCTTCGACTGGTATCGCAACCTGCCGGACAACTGCATCCACTCCTTCGCCGGCTTCAAGCGCATGTTCTTGGAGAGATTCTATGAAGTAGGGCAGGACATCACCATGTCCACCCTCATAGATGTCGTCTAAAGGGAGAAAGAGCTCACAAGGAACTACATCGAACGGTTCTGCCAAACCGCCATAAAGCTGCCTTTCGGAAATCCAGATTCCTCCTTGATTGAAATTTGCCAAAAGAGACTCCTTCCAACCATCAGTCTCTGGATGGGCGAAAGTCAATTCAAAAACAGGAAGACGTTCATCATCAGCGCCACAAGCGCCGAAGAACGATTGAAGAAGGCTCGCCAGCTGGGATTACACATCTCGGACGGAGAGAACAAGGGCAAGCGTCCTAACACCTATAATGACAATGGGGGTAGTCCCTCCAACAATCGGGACGGCAGAGGCAAGTAGGCTATGGTGGCCGACACGGCACAAAAACTTGAGCCAAAGCCGGCAGACAAACAATGGCCGTAAGTCACTTACTCCTTCGAAGACGGTCACGTCAAGCCCATCTTGGACATGCTCATACAAGGGGACAGAATTCAGCTTCCTCCACCAAGACGGGAACCGCGGCCAGCAGAAATGGAGAACCCAAAGTACTGTCATTATTATCGCTATGTCCACCATGCTACACACGACTGCTACCAGCTAAAACGGTACATCCAAAACCTCATCGATTCGAACGCTCTGGCTATCAATTTCGAAGAGGTAACCGTGGCAGCCAACATGGTGTCCGTACAATTCGGCAGCTTCCCTCCGACGAAAACTCAAGACGGGATGGTCCCCATCCCTCTGGCGATAATGGAGATTGCTAATCTTCCACCTCCCCGAGATCAGGCTGCTGGTCTAGTGCCCCTCACCATATCACGAGGGGAGATCATGTGGATCCATCCAGACTTAGTATCAGAAGTGACTCGACCCACACCATCTTTCACCTACAAGAAGAAAAGTGGAAAAGTCAGGACCTGCCACACAGTCTCGGCAAACATCGAGGAAGCTACAGCCGTCGTCACGCGGTCTGGAGCACAATCCCAACATGTGGTTGATAATCCAGCTGAAAATCATCAACCCACTACAACTGATGCTCCGGGACCGGCTCAGCCTTCGACGACCGATAAGCCTAGGCCGAGGGAGACTCGTTTCGACAAATCCCTCCAAAAAGAGGCAGCCCAAGGGCTAGAGAGGCCCTATAACTTTGACATCTTAGCACAATTAGCTAACACACCGGCCAAGTTTTTACTGTACGAACTCCTAAGGCTCTCCAAGGACGTTCGTATTGCATTGAGCGAAGCACTCCAAAACGTCGATGCCTATCTAGCTCAATCCAACCTCACCGGGGAGGACTCACCTGTGGATCTCCAGGACAGCGCCTGTACGGGAGCAATGCCCAACATCGTCTTCACTCCGTAGGACATGCTCATTAAAACTAATCTGCACGATCGCCCATTATACTATACTGGATACATCGGCGACGTAAAGGTGGATCGGATGCACATTGATCCTGGCTCTTCCATAAGTATTATCCCAAAGGGTCTGCTACATCATCTCCGCATCCCAATGCATCGTCTGACGCCTACAAACACCGCCATCAGCGGGTTCAATTCGGGCAGGAGCTACCCTATTGGGAAGATTCGTCTGAAGTGTCAAATTGGCGACCTCCAATCCGAAGTCACCTGCTACGTCATCGATGCAGACACTTCTTACAACATCCTCTTGGGGCGCCCGTGGATACACGATTATATGATCGTGCCTTCCATGCTGCACAGTGCTTCAAATATGTCGACAAACACGGCTTTGTGAGGATGGAATTTGTTGATATCGATCCCTTCAAAAGGGTCGAATCTTACTACTCAGACTCCTGCCTATACGAAAAATTGAAGAAGCATGTACAAGCTAGTACCGAGACAGCCACAGGATCAGAAGAGCCTCTGACGATCCACCTCCAAGCTCGTAAATCGGGCAGGTCTGCACCCCTTACCGCCACTCTGCGTAAGGACGCAATCAGCCTCTCGGCACAAGAAGAGCAGATGACAATCCGGCTGCCAAGGTCTGGCCAAGTGCCAAGATCCACAACGGGGCCACTAACAATCAGACTGTCGAGAGTCGGTCAGTCCCAAACGGAGAAGCTCAATCCCTCTGACAAGCCACTGACGATACGCCTTCCCAAGAAGGGTCATCACCCCGATGCAAGGTCTGACACTTCTAGCGAACCAGCCACTCCTCGCCCCACATCGAGTACCAAACTGGGGGTTGCTACTCTGCCAACAACTCCACGCTCAACTCCATCAACTAAACCGCTGGCGTTCAACCTCCCCGAAGGCTCATTAGCAGGAAATTGATTCAGCACATACTTAACTAAGTCATCAAGACGCACGCCCAAGGCAAACTGATTTGAGCCTACTAGGAGTTCCTCCGCAGGATTTACTGGCAGATTCACTGAAGAAGGGACGAAAGAAATAAGATTAGAAGATAGTCAAACAAAGAAGCGTTTGAAAGATCATTTAAGTCCATACGGCTCGGGTCGTCACAGCCTTATGCGGCTCAGAACCAGATGAGTCCATGCGGTTCGGTTCATCATAGCCTTATGCGGCTCCAAGTCAGATGAGTCCATACAAATCAAGTTCAGATGAGCTTATGAAGCCTCTGCGATTTGGGTTCGAAATGGCCTATGCGGTTCAAGGTTCATATGGACTCAACAGACAAACCTAGGCGTTGATGCGGCTAAGATTCAGGTGAGACTATGCGGTTCAAAGTCTACGCAGACACATGCGGCCCTGAACAGACAGACTCATGCGGCTACAAGCAGATGAGCTTATGCGGTTCAAAAGTGAACTACGCTCATGCGGTCCAAACCAAAAATATATATATGGTTCAGATCGAGTATGACAAGCCCATGCGACCTCCTGGGCGAAGTGCTTATGCGGTCGTATCGACAAAACTTGTACATGCGGCTTGTGCATAAATTATGCAGCAGAGCCATGGCAGTTAGGGTTCTAAGGCAATGCCCTTACCAGCAATAGGCGGATGAATATCAGGATGAACGGAGTGAACAGCGGCCGGCGGAGGAGTGGCCACGTTCGTCCCCGCAGCTGTCGCAGAAGCGACCGTCTTGTCCTTCACAGCCTTCGACGCAGCAGCCTTCTTGGGAGCCATGGATGCTTGGGAGAGAAAGGAGTTAGAAAGATCGAAGAGAGCAAAGGAAATTCCTTAGAACGAAAGTGTTCCTATTTATAGACAAGAAAGGAATGCCTCGATCCGCGTACAATATGATGACCGACTCTTTAGTCATCGAGGTAAAACGGCTGAATAATAGCCTGACTCTTGGGATCCTGGTCCAAGAAAGCGGCTCTTAAAATCTGCAATAAATCAAGAGCATTAAATGCAGAAGATTCACAGAAGATTTGTACACGTGGCAGGAAGACGTGGCAAGAAGCTCATGCGGCCAAAATAGCCCATACGGCTCAGAGAGTTATGCGGTTGAGGTAATCATACGGCTGGTCAAATCCATATGGCTAGGAAAGAATACATCCATGCGGCTCTGGCTTAATCATACTTCTTATTCAAAGTATTTCAATTTTGCAAATTAAAAACTTTGAAGGGGGTCTTGTAGAAGCATGAAAAAAAGAAGAAAAATAATCCATGCGACCGAGGAGCCACATGCAGCTCAAGAGTCCCATGCGGCTCAATCACAGAGTGGACTCCATGCGGCCAGCAGAGGGAAGCCATGTGCCTTTTTGGAACGGCTGTACCCAGCGTCATTCAAACACAATTAATGCCCTGACGGCTGACAATTAACGCTCTGACGGCTGACAGCTGACAGCTGACAGCCCTGACGAGAAGTAGTCATGATGACTGACACAAGAGCAACATCTTCCTAGGGAACTGGGGAAAATCTTCACAACTTCGAGGCTAGTTTATGCGACCAGTCTAGACGAGTTCATACGGCCAGTGCAGAGAAACCTATGTGGTTCAATTACGAAGGTCCCCCACGTGGCTCGGCCATGAAGAAATCCATACGGCTCGGCCATGAAGACTCTCATACAGCTCGACCATAAAGACCCCCATGCGGCTCAGTCATGAACATATTCATGCGGCTCGGTCATGACAACCTTCATGCGGCTCGAGTATAGAGACTATTCATGTGGCTCGGTCATGAAGTCTTTCATGTGGCTCGGTCATGACGACCTTTATGCGGCCCAAATATGAATGCTCCTTATGCGGCTCAACAATGATGACAGGACACGTGTCCTAAAGATAATCAAATTTTGGGTCAGATTCCAATAATTTGGGACACGTGGCAAGAGAATGAATTAAATTAATTCATTTAGATTTGCGGATATCAGCAAATCATCATGATGGGGATTTATTGCAATCAATATTAATGACTGACATGATTTGGCATAATCCTCATTAATGGCCCAGATCCTTCACGCTCAAGATTAATGGCCCAGATTGATCACTTATCAGGCCGCTGCCACTTTGAGAATGGGCAATCATTGCAAACCCTAATGAGGCTCCCCACTATTATAAATAGCAGGGTGCCATTCCCTTACAAAGGGGACTTACGGAGAGAGATACGCACATACAGAGAGATACTTCCCCAATAATCAGAGAGAAAAATCCACAGAGATCAATCCAGAGAGAGAGAAGCCAGAAGAGCAATACGAGGAGAGTAAGAAGAGCATTTCTTCATCAACGCCAACCATCTCGTCACAGGAGCCAAGGCTACGTCCGATCGTCCAAGGAGTAAGGCAGAGCTGTCGTCGCTTTCCCGAGCCTCTATCGTCACCCCCCAGAATCAAAAATAAACAATTGTACTTAGATTGTTGTACCTAGGTTTTCGTCCCTAGGCTCTCTTTGTACAAGCGAGTTTGTAACGTGAAGTAAAAGTCCAGTCCTCCCATAAAACTGTTCTACTCTTTTATATTTCATGGTAAACACCTGACAAGGTCAAACCATTGACCATCACTCTCCGCAAGACACCTCGGGAGGAACCTGCTGAAGTCCGTCCTCCCAATCCTGAAGAAATACCCTACGTGGTAAACTTGGCTAAGACTGTGGCTCCTCTTCCAGATGATGATCCTCTCAATGAGTATATCAATACTCATAATAATGTACCTTTAGCGGATGATGTTATCTCTGAAAAAGAACTTGTGTATTTTCTTAGTAAAGGTTTATCTTTAAATTACTCCGATGTCTATCAATTTGTAAACTACTATACATAGATACGATATACGCTCTAGAGCATGGCATAGTACCACACCTCTGTATGCCGATCACGATGCCTCACCTGCGGAAAAAGGTTTACCCAGAAGATGTCCACTACTTCATCGTTCCAGCCAAAAAAAAGGGCGAAGAACTAATCATCTTCGGTCGAATAATCGGCGAAAGAAAGTTCGTTCCGGACTCTACTTCTCCCAAGCACAACACGAAAGCTGATTATGACTCTGGAAAAATGTAACTTTTCTGATAAAGTTGGCATGCCAAGTGTTTGCAAAAACAAAATTTTTTATTCCAAACTTGTAAAAGAGTACAAAGTACAATAAATTCTGGAAAATTATAACTTTAGGAATCTGATCAGAAGACGATCACTTTATCCCTTGGACTATGTGAACTGGAAGACTGTAGCCTCTGGAGAATGCAGTAGCAATTTTGTAAGAGTTCTTGATCTCTGTCTGTGTCTCTCTGATTTCTATGCCTATGTATCTGATGATTTCACAATGATTGGAAACTCTATTTATAGAGCTCAGGAAATAACTGTTTTAGCAGTTATTCTGATGTGCGCGAGATTGGGTTGCGCCATATAGGGTTACGCCAACCTCCTGTTGTGCTAACTTTTATTCAATTGTCACTCGTGTACTAACTGTATTTAGACGCGTGGTATCATGTGATTGAGATGCGCGTGGTCGTGTATAGGATAGTAGACACGTCTTGAGAGATTAGTGGCATGTATGCCACGTTATCCTGCTTTAGAATGTCAGTTGTCTCAACTTCGTCAGATTGCGCGAGCTTCGGTCAACTGCGCCTAACTGAGCCGCGCCTAGACACGTGGCAGCTTTTGAGCAGAAGCAATTCAGATTGCGCCTAGGCACAACTAAAGATTTTGTCTAGATTGCGCCTGGGTGCAACTCACGAAGCGTACAGGACAGTTGTCTACCAACTCTCCTTGAGCGGCACAATTCACGGGATTCGAAGAGATTTTCATTATTTACTGTTGTGTCAGTCGTCAGCGTTGTCAGGTAATGATGACCATTAAGTGTCAGATGCCAGGTAGATTTTGGCACAAAAAAGACTGGGCGCAGTCTGATATCAGGCACAACCTGATCAATGGCACAGCTTGTTCTCTGGGCTTCATATTAGTAGAGCAACCTGATATCTGGTGCGCAACCTGATCACTGATTAGTATATTCAGGGTGCAACTTGATTTTTAGGCTCTACAAGACTCCCTTCAAATTTTTCAAAACTTAAAAACATTGCAAAGTTTTGGAATACTTTGAATTTAGAAAAGTTTTGACTAAGTCAAGTTGCGCCGGACAATGCTCGGTCATCACAATTAAATATCTTTCTCGGAAATACTCAATCCTCTCTTCGTCTTCCAGAGTTTCATTGATAAATTTTAGTTTTCCATGAAGAAGAAGAATACAAAGAGTCAATTTATTGATATATTTGTAGTAGTTCTTCTTTGTGCTTTGTTCTTCACTTCTGTTCTTCAATGGCCCCCAAGAAGAAAAAGATGGAGATCAATGCTGACACCACAACCATGTCTCCTGAAGCGGGACATGATGTTGCTCCAACAAATTTTTTGTTGGAGGCTGACCCAACTTTGAGGGCAGTAAACTTTTTGAACTATTTCGGTTTAACCCCGTCAGTCTTCAATCGCTCGAGTGGCGGATCATCCTCTGAGGAGCACGTCAATTCAGAGGGATTTCTTAACCTGATGCGTCGCTCGGGGATCCATACCAAGCAAGAACTGGACGCCGCCCTTCGTCAGACTGATGAAGGCAAGGACAAGAAATAATGTTCTAGGCAGAACAACTTTTTATTTTTATTCCTTGACTGTAGGGGTCCACCCGTCTTTATGCAATGAAACCTAGAATTTTTGATTTTGTGTGACTGTGATTTCGAATGGTGCTTATGGACATATTCTTTTAGCTAATTCTTCGTTTTACTATTTCTTTTGAAGAACACGTGGCAGTCGTTACACGGTTTTAGATGCCCATTTTTAGTTCTTTTCCCAAAATAGGATCTTAGGACGACGCACCCATCTCATCTTTAACCTCTTTAAAAAGGACATCCAGAAATGAAAGAACCATTCATACTCTCTCAAAACAAATGTCTTTCTATAAGGTTTCACTTAAGCCACTTCATCCTGATGTTATTTGCCTGCATGTTGTGTCTTCAAAAATTGGTAAGTCTCGACAAAGAATTAATGGTATGAATATTCTTCTTTCGTACCACTTTTGGAGACAAGTATCGATCTGCATGGTGTAGACACTTATTGATATGCGCTAACTATTTCTGAGAATAGGCGCACACTGTGGTCCAGTATTTAGCTCCGATCAAAGACACGTATTGCTGAAATACACTTGTTTGATCAGTGCTTAGTGCTGATATGCGTATGTTTGTAGGCACAATACTGATGTGCGCCTGTTCGTAGGTGCAATGCTGATGTACGCCAGTTTCTAGGTGCATACTGTTGAGCAATTATGTTAACTTCTCCTATTTTATTGATATTTACATGGACTTGGTTAGCGAGCTTTTTCAGAACTGGCATTGGTGATTTGGATGTTGTAGAGAGCATTTTTCTGACACTCACATCAGACAGCTCATGTGGTTCTGACACTCAAATCAGACAGCTCAGGACTCTTCATGTTAAGAAGGGTCTTCCTTAGATGGCAGGAAGAGCCTATACATATGAGAGTTTGATGGTGAAGACGCAGAACTAGGAATTGTATCACAAGGGTGATCTCGTTCCTAGTTCCCCTGGCGGGCTGTCTTTTCTCCACCAGTTGTATCGACAGCAGCTCATCTTTGGGCTGCTGCACTCTGGGGTTCTTCTTTCATTTTTCTCAGAGAGAAGACCAGAGTTAATTCTATTGTCTGGCTCCTTGTTTCAGGTCGAGATGACAAAGAATTGCCACCAACAAATAAGAAGATCCAAAGATGTAATAGACCTTCATTATCGATGAGAAGATCCAAAGATGTAATAAACCTTCATTTAGAATGAAAATCCAAGATGTAATAGATTTTCATCAAGATGTATCTATGATTTTAAAGAAGGAATAAAGAAATAATTGTCTCATTATTCTTTTTTTTACAGTTTGATTTTGCTATGCTGTCATAGATAACAGAATCCAGAGAGGATTACGAATGTGGCAAGTTATTTTGATGTGAATATTTGGAATTCAAGTTCGTAAAAGACATGTCCTCTCACTATGATGAATGAATGGGTGATCATTCACTTTAATTTTTGAAGAAGAAATATTGAATAAATGAATGGTCGTTTAAATTTTCGAAGAAGAAAGTGAATGAATCAAGCACATCGGTTTCGAAGAAGGAAAGATGAAGAGTCGGTTATGAATGAACCGTTAGGAACGAACAAACAATTGTGCCTCTTTCCAAGAGTCGCATCAGTTCTCAAGGCTGATTACTTAGTTGTTCTACCTACAAAATGTCAATCTCTTTTCTTCCTGTGCAAGAAAAAAAAATGTCTCCAAAGATTTGATTCCTCCGAAGACTGAAGAAGAAACCAAGACTTCCCATGCTGAGCCTTCAGTGCCTTCTCAAAACGAAAGGGGCAAAGACTCAACTGTTCCTCCTGCGTCAGGAAAGGATTTGATCTCCAAGTTAGTGGAGCCTAGAAAAACTGCCGAAGAAGAGGCATTGAGGATGGTTGTTTGTGAGTTCCTGGTGCGTTCAGACAATGAGATGTTTGAACGGTTGGCGAACTTTGTATTTAATCAAGAAGGGTCGGGGCCTCCTCCCCGCCCTTAATATTATGTAATTCTATTCTGCTTTTGAAAAAAATAAACTTTTATTTACATCACGTCTCTGAAAATAAAGTACATTTTGTCTTTATACATAATATTTTTTGAAAAATTTGCCATTGATGGACATCATAGCAACTCTGCCATCCATATCTGTTAATTGATAGGCTCCATTGGAGAAGACTTTATTTACTACATACGGTCCTTCCCATTTTGCCTTGAACTTGTCTTTGCTCATATGTGTCATAGTCATAGGACGTCTGACTGTAAGAACCAACTCGCATTCTTAAAATATTCGCACTCTGACTTTGCGATTGAAAGCTTTTGAAATCTGGGCCTAATAAAGTTCGACATGCTGTTGAGCTAATAACCTTTTCTCGTCGAGAGCCTCCAATTCCTGAAGTCGAAGACGATCATTATTGTCTGTAGTAAGCTTATTAGCAATGGCGATTCTCAATGATGGAATTTGAATTTTCAAAGGTAGCACAACTTCACATCCATATACCAGAGAAAAAGGTGTGCAACCTGTGGGGTTACGGACGGTAGTACGATATGCCCATAGACATTCTCCGAGTTTATCACTCCAATTACGTTTGTTAATAGAGACAAACTTTTTAAGAAGATTGATAATGGTCTTGTTGAATACTTCAGCCAACCCGTTAGCCGCAGGATTATAGGCTGTAGAGGCGACATTATTGATTCTGTTATCATCACAGAACCTATTAAACTTCTGGCTGATAAATTGTGGCCCATTATCATGGATGATTCGGCGAGGGACACTAAATCTGTATAGCACATGATGTTTGATAAAATTGATAATGCTACTAGTTTTTACTTCCGCCAAAGGTATAGCTTCGGCCTATTTGGAAAAATAATCGGTTATAGCTAAGATGAACCGACATCCTTTAGATGAAGGAGGATTGATAGGGCCAATTATATCCATACCCCAAGCTTCAAAAGGCCATGAGGCTGCAGTTGGATGAAGAAATTCTGACGGTTGGTGAATGAAATTCGCATGAATTTGACATGCACGGTATTTCCTTACATAATCAATAGCATCTGATACCATAGAGGGCCAGTAGTAGCCCATACGTCGGATACGATCCTGTAGTTTAGGACCAGGTTGATGTGCTCCACAAACACCATCATGAGCCTCACGTAATATCTGTTTTGCTTCATCACCAGTGAGACACCTCAAAAGTAATCCATCAAAAGTTCTTCGATAAAGTGTCTTAGTAGTATGATTATAATAGAATCAAAGTGATCGACGACGGATACTTGTAGCTTCTTTAGGATCTTCTGACAAAATGTCATGCACTGCAAAATCAATGAAAGGTACTCTTCAATCTTCGCTAAGGATGTTGACTTCAGTTAGGTTGCTGAATTCCATGTTGTGGTTGTTTTCAACAAAGAATAATTCTCTATTAGAGATAACAACAATCTGTTGCCTTTTAACTGGAACTGCCAACACTGTAGCTAGGTTAGCTAAGGCATCAGTTTCTGTATTGCATACCCGACGTACATGTTCGATGAAGAATCCTTTAAATGAAGAAGCTATCTTGGTCTCTGCTTTATGGTATGGTACTAGATCTTGATGTCGAATTTCATATATGCCTCTAACCTGATTAACAATCAGCTTAGAGTCACCATATACTTCGATATATTCAATACTCAATTGTTTGGCTAATTGAAGTCCGATGAGCAAATCATTGTATTATGCCACATTGTTGGGGCATGATTCGTCTAAAGAATAGGCCCTTTGAATAGTCAATCCATTGGGTGAAATAAAAACAATTCCTACTCCAGCAATAAGAGTACCTCTAGGTCCAATTCAAGAAGTTCCATCAAAGAACAACCTCCAGGTAGAAAATTCTTCTGAGATCATATTTGATTCTAATGTTTTATCCGGAATCTCATCATAGAGTTTAGATGTCTCAGGGACAGGATGAGCTGCTAGGAAGTCAGCAAGTGCTTGGCCTTTCACAGACTTTTGAGGAACATAAACCATATCATATTGTGCTAGTAATATGTCCCATGTGGTAAGCCTAGAATTGAGTGTACTTGGCTTCTTCATTAGAACTCGAAGAGGATTGACTCGGGATATGACATGAATAGTTTGGCCTATGATGAAATATCTTGTCTTTTGAACAGCAAATATTAATGCTAAACATTCCTTTTCTACCGGACTATAACGATGTTCAACTCCAATCATCGTTCGGCTAAGATAGTAGATGGCTTATTCATGATCTTTCTTGTTCTTTTGAGCCAGCAAAGCTCCTAATGAATGATCCATTGCTCGAACATACATTAAGAAGGGTATTCCTGAGATCGGTGGTACAAGAACCGGTGGACTCATTAAATACTGTTTTATGTCGTCAAATGCTCGTTGACATTTTTCTGTCCAAACGAAAGATACACCTTTCTTCATTAATTGAGTAAATAGTCTACAACATCCAGATAAATTCGAAATGAACCGCCTGATGTACGTAAGCCGACCTTGGAATCCTCGTAGCTCTTTTAGGTTGCGTGGAGGACGCATCTCTTGAATGGCTTTGATCTTCTCGGGATCAACGTGTATACCCTTAGAGGTAATGACGAAGCCGAGAAACTTACTACTAGAGACATCCAAGAAAGACTTGGTAGGATTCATTTTGAGTTGATGCTGGCGCATTAGATTGAAGATAGTTCTTAAATCTTGGATGTGATCTTCTTTGAGACGACTTTTGACAGCAATATCGTCAATATAGCATTCAACTGTCTTTCGCAGATGATCGCAAAAAATAGTACTCATAGCCCGCTGGTAAGTTGCACCTGCATTCTTAAGACCAAATGGCATGACCGTATGACAGTACACACCTCGAGGAGTATGAAATGAAGTATGTTTCTCATCTTCAGTATTCATCCAGATTTGATTATATCCAGAAAACCCATCCATAAAAGAAATTCGTTCGAATCCACATGTATTGTCGATCATAACATCAGTAATTGGAAGAGGAAATTCGTCTTTAGGATAAGCATCATTGAGATCCCGAAAGTCTATACAAACTCGAACCTTTTCGGTCTTCTTCAGGACTGGGACGACATTGGCCACCCAGTCAGGATGTTGTTCTTCTCTGATAAAACCGTAAGCTATAAGCTTTTTGACTTCATCATCAATTGTATCCATCATTTCAGGCTTGAATCGCCGTTGTTGTTGTTTGACCGGTTTGGCATTCGGCAAAATGTTAAGCTTGTGAGTTACAATTTGAGGATCTAATCCCGACATATCTTCGTAACTCCAGACGAAGACGTCAATGTATTCACGAATAAGGTGAATTAATTCTTGTTTATCATCCTCTGGAAGATTCTTGCTAATGAAGATTGGTCGTGATACGCCTTTCTCTCCTAATATCAATTTGGACCAGTTGATCCTCAGTAGGTGGTTCTCGTTGTTCAAAACAAAGTTCCCACTGATTGTCCATCCTTTGTGCCCAAGGGTCCATTTCAATAGTTTCTTCAATGTCACTTTTGTCATCTTCTAAGAATTCGGCAGACACCATGTTAGAAGATACCATCACCCTATGAACATGACCAATGCTGGTATCAGAATCTCATGAGATAGAATCTGAAGAGTTAGATTGTTCTTCTTCATCAGATTCAGAAGGTTCTGGAGTTGGAAGTGGTGAGGCATAACCTATTCCTCGTTTCGTTTTACTGTGGTATTGTTGTGATTTTCCTTTTGAAACAGCAATACGAAGAGGGGTTCGCCTTCCTTTACCGTTGTTGAGGCCGGTTCTGAAGTCATAGCCCATTTTACGAATGATGACTTTGGATTGTGGACTATAGCGTTGTAATTGTAGCCTTCCTGTATCATCTCTATTATCATTATAGAGCATGATTTTTGGTTCTTCTCTTTTGTTGAAGAATATAGGCTTTTTATCTTTCTTTCGAGACGGTACTAAGAAGTACGACTCTTGTATTGAATCCAATAATACCACGTTTCGTCGAGATGATACAACTTCTATTGTAAGTAGTTTAAAGCTATATAGCATATCCAGATAACACTGAGTATAGTAAAAGACATCAATATACTGCAAAGAAGATTCTTTATTGATTTTTACACCATCATTTACAACAGGGACTTTAGCCTTAGCAGGCTTAGTCAGATTGATGACAAGAGGGAGAGAAGAAGAACGAGAAGGCGGAGGGAGTTTCTTGCGACAAAGATCGATTACAAGCGGTTCAGAAGAGGTGAGCTCCCTTTGTTCTTGACTATCACCTTTAGGTTGCTTCTCATGGGAAGTAAGATAGATAGTCAGAGGTTTGGAAGACTGAGGACAGGAGGTACGTCCTTTGACCGAAATCACCAGAGTATCATTAGGTATACTCTTCTGTTCTTCATCTGTGTCCATTGCTAGTACCACCTTCATGAATTCCTCTTTATACATACGAGAATCCTTGCAGTATGCTTCAACTCCTTTGAAAGGATTCAGATCTGCAACCTCTTTTTGGACTTCTTCATTACCATCCACATATTTGAAATATTGGTGGAGCGTAGAGGGTACAATATTGTGTTCATGGAGGAATGGCCTTCCCAACAAAGCATTGTATGAGCCATGATTGTCAATAATATAGAAAGTTACCTTTGTACGAAGATTGCCAATTTGAAGTTTTAGGCGTATTTTTTCCAAAGGTTCACTTCTTCCTTGATTGAATCCCAGGATGGTAGTGATAGTTGTAGAAAGATTATGTACTAGAATTTTCAAAGCATCCAGTAAGGACTTCGGCATGATGCTAAGTGCAGACCCGGGATCAATCAGAATGCGGTCGACTTTCATGGTGTCCACATACCCCGTGAAATAGAGAGGACGATCATGACGATTGTCTTCTAACAACATGTCATCTTGTGTAAAAGTGATATTGGGCATTAGTTTAAATACACTATGACAATATGCACAGCTGACTGGCTCCTTTTCGGGCTTTTTGAGAAGAGTCAAACAAGCGTCATCCTGCATCAAGGCTTCACTTAACGTCTCATGAGTTTCTTTTGAGAGACGTAAAAGTTCAAAGATTGACAATCTTGTCGGAGTATTGGCCAATTGAGCCAATATGTCAAAATTGTAAGGCTTTTCAAGTCCAAGAGGTGATGACTTCTTCAATGCTTTATCAAAGCGAACATGTTGTTTTCCTTTGTTTGCTGATGTTGGTTTAGGAGGAGATGGCTCGACTACTGGCAAGGATGTAGATGGTGTATCTTCAGCAGGAGAAGATGATGGAGGAAGAGCATCCAGGGATGGAGCAAGGTTCTCTTGATTTTCGGAATACTCCCGAAGATAGGGTTTTCCAGGTCTAGTGCCCATAAGAATTTCTTCTTCTGTTATTGGTTCAAAGGATACCATGTTGTAGTTCTTGGATTTAGACTTAGAATACTTCTTTTGCTTAGAAGAGGAAGGCGTTTCAAATTCTGCCACCAGATCTGGATGAATCCACATAACCTCTCCTCTGTCAGTTGACAGCGGAATAAGACCTTCATTTTGAGGAGGTAGGATATTCATAATTTCCAGAGTAGTCCTTGGAATGGGGGCAACACCATCTTGTACGAGTTGTAGTGGAAAATTACCGAATTGGAGAGAAACAACATTAGCAGTCACCGTTTTTTCGTCCTGCTATAGAGTAATTGCTCCAGAGTTGACCAACTCCTGGATTTTGCCCTTGAGTACATAACATCCTCTGGTTGGATGCCCTATGAATCTGTGATAAACACAGTATTTCTGGTTGGATGCCCTATGAATCTTCTTTTGGACGAGTTGACTTTTGCAGCGGTGCTGATGGGGTGGATGCCGTCTGAGTAACATTGACAGCCAAAGACTCTTTGCCTTTAAGATTAATGGCCAGTGTTTCCTTATTCTTATGATTATTCTGGCGATTACTACCCCCGGGTATAGAATGTTCGTCTTGGTTAGGATGAGTCATCTGGACTCCTAACTGCTTGAACTTTTCGGCACTAACTTCTGCCGCCTTTGCATTAACAATGAAAGAAGGCCAATCCTGGAATTGTGTAGATTCCGTCTACATACTGATAATAGGCAACAAGTTTGATTTGCAAGTGTCTATTGTTACAGCAGATGGAGTACCTAAAGTTATTTTGAGTGCCTCTCGGCGGAATCTTTCAATAAAACTTTTTGTGGATTCATTGTGCCTCTGTTTAATTTTAATGAGGGCAGACATTGTCATGTCATTGACTTCCTCATAAAATCGTTCCAAGAACATTTGTTTGAAACCAACAAAAGAAGTGATACAACCATCAGGCAGGCTACGATACCAGTCATATGCTGCACCGGCTAAACAACCGACGAACACTCTGGTAAGGAGAGCATTATTTGGTTGTAATTGATCAGTCATCACCTCAAAATGATTGATGTACTGACTTGGAGAAGTGCTGCCATCGAACAGCGTAATGGTTGGAAGCTTATACTTAGGAGGAAATAGAACTTCCTTCCACTCTGTAGGATATGGTTTCTTTATGCCCAGTCTTTGTAGGCCATCCTTCTGCTTGAAGGCCTCAAACTGAGTGCGTAAGAGTTTTACAGCTTCATTAGCATTCCCTGATGTTTGGGAATAGGTAGGCTGGTTAAAAGTGTTAGGAGGAGGAACAGCGTGGTAATTACCACCCCCAGCACCAGACTGACTTGGATCAGCTTGAATTGGCACAGAAGCAACCTGAGGGGCTGGTACCCCTAGACTAACAGGTACAGAAGATGCTATAAGCTCAGAATTTGTAACAGGGTTTACAATAGGAGGCACTGTATGTTGAGCCACCATTATGGTGTGCATGCTTGCAACCATTTCTGCCATGGTTTTTAATTTGTCTTCTAATGCAACAATTCGTTGCTCTTGGCTGGTTGAAGTAGAGGCATCTTGATCTTCCGTAATGGTATATGCCTTCATTTCTCTTGCAGCTGTTGATGAGATAGTTTGTTCAGAACTTTCACTATCTACATCAAACTCGAAAAGAGAGTCCTCTCCCACATAGGCGATAGCGAAATCTTATTGATTAAAGAAACCTTGGTTCAAATGTCGATTTCTCGATCTAGTGTATTGAAAGACACCTTCACTGGATGCATGGATCCGATCTAAGTATTGCTGACTGGGATTACGGGATGCATTACATCTTGGACATTTCCCACCCCGAGTGCCTTGAGAAGTCATGTTAACAGAAGCATATAATAGCTTATCTTCGTCTTCTATTATATTCTCAAGAGTTGAAGCATAGTTCAGACGATCGAAGACGGATCGTCGAGCCGATTGGCAACAACAGTTGATGACAACTTCATGTAGGCAGTGGCGATTTGAAGCGCGATTTGGAGGTGAGAAAAACATTCACGTAGTCTCCCGCCTTTTTGTAAGACGTTGCTGGAGATCAGTTACAACCACAGGACGAGAAAAAGACGGAGGAACATATTCCTTAATGATGTTAGGAACATGTCTCCTATTCTTCAGGTGTTTAGTTCCTTGAGTGTACAAAGATGTACTCTGTAACTCCCCAGTCCATAATACGTAGGACTAGGAACGTAGACATGCCAACTGTATTCATACGAAGTACATAGGCCTCGTATAGATACATAAGCTGTAAATGCAGTAAAACCATGACTAATCTCATCCACACAAAATAAAAGAGTAAGAGATTTCAAATAATGATTATGAATTGTCTTGATACAATATGTTGGGCGAAGACAAATCCACTACCAACAAGTAAGGAAAGAAATACATGGAAATGAAATGAGTTTGGCGAGCGAAGCGAAGACGATCAAAGTGCAATCATCCTCGAAGAAATAGAGATGATCATGGCCACGACTAGAAAACCTACGAAAGACAAGAGCACACACCTGGCGAGATAACCAGGTCCTCAGAGGGACGTAACAAGACACATAATATCATGCCAATAACTGAATAAATAAAGCTCAATAGAAAAGTATATGTGATTACACAAATAAAGGTCCTTAACCATTCTATATGAAAACGTACTTTGAAGACAAGTTTCCACACAAGGGCTCCCGAGACTAGAAATACGGCACGTTAGCGTTTCAACCAAGGCACTAGTGGCATCTAGAAAAAAGTAAATATACGGCCCAATAGCACTCGGGTGAGAGCTAAGGGGCATCTAGAGGAAAATAAATGCACGACCACTAGCTCTTGGGTAAGTCACTAACGGCAGCTAGAGGAAAGTAAATGCACGACACATTTGTGTTTCAACCGAGACACTAGTGGCATATAGAGAAAAGTAAATAAATGCACGGCGCACTAGCTCTCGGCTGAGTCACAAATGGCAGCTAGAGAAAAGTAAATGTGTGAAAGCCCCTGCGCCTAATAACTGTCTTCCCCTCCCCATGCACTACTCATGCTGAATCCATACCACGATATTTCTAATAACCGCTAAGTCTTCTAGGCAATTATATTAGCAGTTATATCCTAACGCTCGTCCTGTACGCACCGATGTACGGTCGGTACGCAAGTCCGAATCTATATGGGACACGTGACATCGTGGCACACAGGTGTCGGGCCAATGAATGCAGCACAAACAAAGGTAGTCCCTTAACTCTAGGCCAAATGCGTAAAGAAAACTAAATTATAGTAATTTGCAACTACATATGGTTTTGAAAGAATAATATTTTATTTCCTAAAAATAAGAAAACACATGCATGATATTGAGCAAAAAATTTAAACAGTAAAGGCAAGGTGTCTTGTCTGGTAGGGGGCCTGGTGTGGTGCGATGATCAGACAAATCCGAGTATTCCATTAGCCATGACTGATGTACAAGGGTCCGAAAATCATGAGAAAATAGGGAAGGTTGATTATTCATGATTGGTGATGATAATCGAAGAGAAAATTGAACTAAAAGATACTTATGCTAGTTTTAGAAAGTATTTCACAACATATATATATATATATATATATATATATATATATATATATATATATATATATATATAAGGACTAAATTTCTGTTAGAAAAATATTTTCCATAACACTTAAAATAAAAATTTCATTTTAGGTAAGAAAACTCTTAAGTTTGTAAAATATGTTGTTTGGGTAAAACTCTATTTCATATATGAAAATCTTTAAGTAATTATTCGAAAATATTAAAAATTCTTTTATGCTGAAAGCTATAAATTTTTTGAATATATAAGTATAACAATAACTAACAATATTTTGATGCAAAAACTAAATTTTATCACAATACCATAAAAATAGGATAATATATTCTAGGCCAAAACTCTATTTGAAATTACTATAGACAAAAACCCTCATATCCTAAATTTTGCAAATCATAGTAAAAAAATTTAATACTATTGATATAACAGTAATAATAATATAATTATAATACAAAAAATTGATAATAATAATAATAATAATAATAATAATATAACTAATATAATGATAACCACCTAAATTCTATACTGATTCTTTCTGCCTAATTTATACACAAAAGAGAGAGAGAGAGAGAGAGGGAGAGAGAGTGTGGAGGAACGGGGTTTACCAGAGAAGCTCCGGTACGCGGTTCGACAGAGACAGCGGCGCGCCCGCGCACTGCACGGTGATAAGTGGCTCCGGCGGGGCAGAGCAGCACACCCGCGGTGGCGCCGGCCAGGGGTCGTGGTGAGGGCGGTCACTCAGGAGAATCGCAGTAGCGACGGCCGTGGACCAGGAGGCCGCGATGGTCGGCCGCCGCGGGGGCTGTGCTTTGGGGAGGCAGCTCGGGTCGATAAGACCTGGGGATGGGTGGCGGTGTTTCGGCGGAAAGGGCGGATGTCGGGTGAACGTGACGCAGATCTGGAGGGTACGCTGGCTGGCAAAGCTCGTCCGTAGGGATGCGGCCGTGAGGGATCTCGTGGCGGCAACAGCGGTAGCTCCGACCGCACGGAAGGCGGGATTGGGGTTTTTCGGTAGAGTACGTGCCACCGGCGCTGGGAGATCTTACCGGGGAGCGGAGGGATCTCGCCGGGCGGACCTGCTCGTGTAACGCCCCAGTCCCAAATTCTTGAGACTTGATACGTATCATGCCAGCTGTATACATACGAGTAAATATACGACTCGTATATATACATAAGCTGTAAATATAGAAGCCAAGACACTAATCTCATCCACAAAGATAAATAATGATATAAAGGAACTTTGAGTTTGTCATGTATACAATAGTTGGGCGGAGACAAAGTCCACTACCAATGTAGCACCCAGTTTTCCAAATAAGGGTAATTTTAAAATTTCGTGTTTATAATTATTTTAATAATGATATTTAATTTATGATATGATTTTTTTGGTGATTTTAAATCATTTTAAAATTATTTAAATTAATGATTTGTGGTTTTGACGTTTTGCTAGTGAAACCCTAGAGACTGTTTGACCTAGAGCCTAACCATGTGATTATGATATTTTAATATCATTTTTGGCCTAAGGATATTTTTGCATTCGACCTATTTGAATTATTTTGATATTATTTTATTATTTATTATATTGTTTTGGGATTATTTGAGTCGGGTTCGAATTTTATCTCAATCTGACTTGTAACGGGGACCCGGGGGCAGTTTGACTCTAGTGGAACCCACACACTAGTTAGGCATGGCCCACATGATATTAATTTTAGTCCACATGATAGAAATATTTTAGTTAGAGGTTAGACTAATTATTATGGATAATGTTAGTGTGATTAGAGACTTTAGAATGACTAATTTAGCCCTAACCAATTAGTCCTTTCCTAATACTCATAGAATAGGTTAGTGGGGGCATTTTGGACCTTACCATAATAGGACAAATAGCCCCATATGGCCAGCCACTTTGGGAGAGGATAGGCTCAAGTTTATTTTATTATTCTCATCCACACTCTCTCTTGTTCTTTCCCAAATTCCTAGAGAGCAATTCCTAGCAATTTTTCCACCAAATCCTTCCATTTCGCTACCAAATCTTCTTCTTTCCTTCTCCATTCTTGCCAAGGAGGAAGCTACCCAAGTTTGGGAGGATTCGGAGCTCGTTCGTGTCCTTTTGGAATCTCTACGTGTCGGTGTCGCTCCGGGAAGGCTTTTCTTCGATTCGATCTACCAGGAGGTATAAATCCCTTCTCCTTTTCATTTTCTCATGCATATAGGTCTATTTTGAACCCGTAGAAATGACCTCCATGGTTGTATCTCCATTTGTGTCCATTTCATGTTCATTTGGAGGTCATAGGAGTGTCCTTTGTGTTGTGGTTGTGTCCATGTGGAAAAACCACAAATTTGGACACACTATATGTTGTTGTTATGTATGAATGAATTATTACATGTTTAATCTCATATTTTTGTATTGGAGATGTGTTCTATAGTGTCTCATATATATATATATATATTAGTGTAGAGAGTGAGTTCTTGATATATTATGTTATATACTTGTGTTCTTTTGTCTCAAACTACCCAAATCCGTCATGATTTTTATCCACGTTTTTAATTTCATCCCTAACTTAGAAATGACATAACTTCTAGCTCAAAGCTCAGTTTAATCTTCTATTTTTTTAAAGAAGCGTATTGAAGTTAGCTTTCCAAAAACATGTACTAATAGGTCTAATTCTTTCTGTAACGTTCTGGAGAATTATTTGAGTGTCAGCTGTACGAAAGACAAACGCGTTCTCGGTGTTTTTGCGATTTTGGGAGTTTTCGGAAACGAAAATGCGATCCGTTTGAAGTTTCGGAAAGCTAACACATAGATCTATAACATACCTTAATCCTAGATTTTAATTCATGCTGAGATGGTACAATATTGATTATTAGTAGGAGTTACTATTCGGTATATGCATTTTGTATACCCTTGTGTGTAATATAATGTTCTATTTGATTTTAACCCATGTTAATGTATATACATTATGTAATTAAATAGAGAATGTAAGCATGAGTAAATGTTTAAATAAATGATGTATAAGGTGTAAGTATCCTATCTAATGTAAGCATGTATAAGTATGGCTTGTAATGAATATGTAGGTTCTATAGTATGTAATGTATGGTGCATATTGTAGTGCAAGAGAATAAATGAATGATGAATGAATGCAAGCATGAATGTAATGTAATAATAGATATAATGTATGCAATATACAAGTTAATGAAATGTAATGTTCTATGTTAACACAAATCCTATATTACCTCATGTACCCCCCTTACACTATGTTGACACTATCACACTTGACACATTGTTCACTTACACTTTGACACTCTTTGATATATATACACTATATATGCCCATTTAACCCTCACTTACCCCTTTGTCATGTTCACATACACACACATAGCCTCTTAAATAAGTATTTATGAATACAGTTAACTTAGCTATGTATGTATATTATATATATGTTAGCATATTGTGTTGTAATATATAAGTTTATATAACCATTTGAAATGCCATGATTATAGACCAAATGTTGAATACCAATATATGTATGTATATATATGTGTAGACATATATAGCTTAAAGTAATAGATTACCTAGTGTATATCTAATGTGAATTCTTGCCTATTTGAGTATTGAATAATTGCATGCTATATAGAGTTGGGTGTATGTTGGCTTGTATAGCCTGGTATTGATGTGTGCTTGCTAGGATAGTCTTGGTTAGGCCTAGTAAGACTTGCTGGGTTAGGACATGACCTAGTTTGACCTAGTTGACTAGTGCAGTTGACCAGAGTTGACCAAGGGTTGACTTTAGCCTAGTTTGACCTAGATTCATGTAGTTTGCATTATAGCTTTCAATTCTCTTGTATTTTATATATCATGACTCATATTACTCTGTTTAGGATATTGTGACTCTGGTGCAGGCATCTGATATTACACTACTCTTTTCAGAGTAGCAGGCGAGTACATTCTCTGATAGTTCTTTCATTTACTTGTCAATTACTGTACTTCAGTTCTAGTTAGCTGTATGTGATTCTCTGTTACAAATACGTATTATTATTTCTGAATCCATGTATACGACACACATACTTACTCGTCTTACCTCTATTATTCGAATCACCATACGAATCACCATACGAATCACTATTCGAATCACTCTATTCGTATCTTCATATATTGGTTGGACTTGTATTCGTCTTATGTGTTGGATTATGGATTCATTTGTATTAGACTGGGCAGGGAAATACTTGATTAGACATGTGAACATTCCCACTATTCGAACCACCCCCTGTGAATATATTCGAACGATAGCCATTCCACACCCGGCCAGGTGTGTGATGTGCCGGATTTACCCTTAGCCGTTTACATGTCTAACTAAGTATTTTAAAACACACTTGGAGAATTTATTCGAATCGTTGTTAGAACATTGTGAATCACTATTCGTATCACCTTATTCGTATCACCTTATTCGATTTACCTTATTAGAACAATGATTAGAATCACATTCGACTCATCTTATATTAGACTCACATTGGAATTACACTAGACTTATATTGTACCATATGAACTCATTATGTTACTCTAGTTCAGCTAGATCTTATTTTTACAGTCTTCATTGCTATGTTTATCTTCTTGTTTAGTTACCTTACTTTTATTGTACCTTAACTGCTTCTCTACATCACTACCTGTATAAAACTGCTATATTCATCAATACAATTGTCTATAACTGCTTTATAGTTCTCTGTCATTTACTTGGAATTTCTTGATGAAATGTACTCGTTCCTGTCCTGACTGGACCTGTTGAAAATATTACAGATGACTGCCCTGAGGACGTTTGTCCTACTTGCCTTGGAGCAGGAGATGGCTTAGCTACCTTTGGCCCCGACACTTAGGAGTGATCGGGAGACTAGCTAGTAGACTTGGTTTAGTTTTCAGGTTTTAGAATTTGAATTGTAATAACTTGAGATACGAGTTTGTATTTGAGTTTGTTTGAGATATTATTATTTAGTAGTTTTTAAATGTTGTTGTTAGTCTTTAGTTATAAACTTCTGTGTTATCTTATCGTGCTTAGACAGTGATTGAGATTTTATTATATCTATACTTGTCCTCCGTTCAGAGTTGAGATTATGACAAGTACATTATATAATTGCGTGAATTATTGATTAGATAGTAACCTAGGACAGCGTTCTACCGCCGACACTACGGCGTAGGCTGGGCGCTGTTACATACTCGTACCCTCACAGTGGGTGCGGGTCTTGACACGTTTTTAGTGGTGGCCCATGCAGGTCGAGAGTCGCATTAGTACGATATCGTGGTAGTACGGCGACTTAGTTGTACTGCTGCGAGCCTGCGATAGGATTGAGAGATAGGCTTTAACGGAGAGGTACTCAATCACAGTTAGGACTACTTGAGAAGATTCCAGGGATGACCCTTGAGAATCTCATTATGAACTTCGATTTGAAAATCCTTTTCCTCTTGTTTCGATTCACCCTCTCTCCTTGATGTTTAAAAAATCTTAGACTATTAACTTTCTTCATCGTTATCCTTACTTATATTTTGTCTATCTTATGTTGCTAATTTAGCACCAGTTTTGTAAGCTTATCTTATTCGAGCTTGATCATGACATATTTTATTGGGGGCTGGCACCCACTAACATATTGTCTAATCAGAACCGGTACATGATGGTCTGATCAACCTATTGCACTTTGGTTCGCTTCTCATATATTATTCTACATGGAGGGAGACATAGTTAAAATTGCCCCAGAGTCTCATCCACGACAGCTTTGGCAATTATCTTTTGAATTATTTCCATCGCCTATGAACCACGTATTGTACTTAATAACATCGCCTTTGAACTCATTATTGTTTTGCCTTGCACATATTTTAGATAGAAAAGACACTGTACTTGATAGATCAACCCAAGGTATCATGTTTAGTTTCCTAGTTGTCCTGACCAATTTTTATATAGGATGGTAGACAGCCCTACAACCTTGATGATTGTTGTTCCCTTACCTTCCCAATTAGGACACCCTAGATTGTTTGTGTGTTGATACCATAGTACTGTTTTGACCTAGAATGATTAGTGTACCTAGGTGAGACTTCGAACTGCTACGGTATGCCCTGACCTTGTATACTATTCCTTCAAATTGCATGATTTAGATAAAAAAAAATTTAGACCTTAATTGTTGGGAAATAGGGACGTCACCCCATTAGTATCAGTTGTAGATATATATAGGTTAGTCCTTGATGTGGGAATGTGTGTCTATAAACATGTAGTTTATGAGATTTATGAGAGATTATAGTATCAGCCTTGATAGGATGTACTAGTCTTTTGGTGAGTATAAATGTGTTATGAGAGATAGGGGCCTATATGTCTTAGTAATGCATCGTTTCTATGGTAATAGAATGTATTAATAGATGGTTAATAGGAAGATAATAGTTTGAGCATACCTATAGCCTATGATCAGTTCCTTTTCATCCTTAGTTAAGACCACTTTAAAATAGGTCCAGTCCCTTGGATATAGGTTCCAGTCCATATTTTATTGAAGTTTCATTACCGCCGTACAGCAGAGCAGTGTTGGAGGTATTCCTAGATTGACACTATTTAGATGTTCATTTATTATTCCAGTGTTAGGAAGTGTTACCTTAGATATTGGGTAGGTTAGAGGCTCTAGAAGGAGTACTATCGATCTTAAATTTCGAGGACGAAATTTTTCTAAGGTGGGTAGAGTTGTAGCACCCAGTTTTCCAAATAAGGGTAATTTTAAAATTTTATATTTATAATTATTTTAATAATAATATTTAATTTATGATATGATTTTTTGGTAATTTTAAATCATTTTAAAATTATTTAAATCAATGATTTGTGGTTTTGACGTTTTGCTAGTGAAACCCTAGAGATTGTTTGACCTAGAGCCTAACCATGTGATTATGATATTTTAATGTCATTTTTGGCCAAAGGATATTTTTTTATTTGACCTCTTTGAATTATTTTGATATTATTTTATTATTTATGATATTGTTTTGGGATTATTTGAGTCGGGTTCGAATTTCATCTCAATCTGACTTGTAACGGGGACCCGGGGGTAGTTTGACTCTAGTGGGACCCACACACTAGTTAGGCATGGCCCACATGATATTAATTTTAGTCCACATGATAAAAATATTTTAGTTAGAGGTTAGACTAATTATTATGGATAAGGTTAGTGTGATTAGAGACTTTAGAATGACTAATTTAGCCCCAACCAATTAGCCATTTCCTAATACTCATACAATAGGTTAGTGGGCATTTTAGACCTTACCATAATAGGACAAATAGCCCCATATGGCCAGCCACTTTGGGAGAGGATAGGCTCAAGTTCATTTCATTATTCTCATCCACACTCTCTCTCTTGTTCTTTCCCAAATTCCTAGAGAGCAATTCATAGCAATTTCTCCACCAAATCCTTCCATTTCGCCACCAAATCTTCTTCTTTCCTTCTCCATTCTAGCCAAGGAGGAAGCTACCCAAGTTTGGGAGGATTCAGAGCTCGTTCGTGTCCTTTTGGAATTTCTACGTGTCGGTGTCGCTCCGGGAAGGCTTTTCTTCGATTCGATCTACCGGGAGGTATAAATCCCTTCTCCTTTTCATTTTCTCATGCATATAGGTCTATTTTGAACCCATAGAAATGACCCCCATGGTTGTATCTCTATTTGTGTCCATTTCGTGTCCATTTGGAGGTCATAGGAGTGTCCTTTGTGTTGTGGTTGTGTCCATGTGGAAAAATCACAAATTTGGACACACTATGTGTTGTTGTTATGTATGAATGAATTATTACATGTTTAATCTCATATTTTTGTATTGGAGATGTGTTCTATAGTGTCTCATATATATATATTAGTGTAGAGAGTGAGTTCTTGATATATTATGTTATATACTTGTGTTCTTTTGTCTCAAACTACCCAAATCCGTCATAATTTTTATCCACGTTTTTAATTTCAGCCCTAACTTAGAAATGGCATAACTTCTAGCTCAAAGCTCGGTTTAATCTTCCGTTTTTTTTAAAAGAAGCGTATTAAAGTTAGCTTTCCAAAAACATATATTAACAGGTCTAATTCTTTCTGTAACTTTCTGGAGAATTATTTGAGTGTCAGCTGTACGAAAGACAAACGCGTTCTCGGTGTTTTCGCGATTTCGGGAGTTTTCGGAAACGAAAATGCGATCCGTTTGAAATTTCGGAAAGCTAACACATAGATCTATAACATACTTTAATCCTAGATTTTAATTCATGCTGAGATGGTACAGTATTGATTATTAGTAGGAGTTACTATTCGGTATATACATTTTGTACACCCTTGTGTGTAATATAATGTTCTATTTGATTTTAACCCATGTTAATGTATATACATTATGTAATTAAATAGAGAATGCAAGCATGAGTAAATGTTTAAATAAATGATATATGAGGTGTAAGTATCCTATCTAATGTAAGCATGTATAAGTATGGCTTGTAATGAATATGTAGGTTCCATAGTATGTAATGTATGGTGCATATTGTAGTACAAGAGAATAAATGAATGATGAATGAATGCAAGCATGAATGTAATATAATAATAGATGTAATGTATGCAATATACAAGTTAATGAGATGTAATGTTCTATGTTAACACAAATCCTATATTACCTCATGTACCCCCCTTACACTATGTTGACACTATCACACTTGACACATTGTTCACTTACACTTTGACACTCTTTGATATGTATACACTATGTATGCCCATTTAACCCTTACTTACCCCTTTGTCATGTTCACATACACACACATAGCCTCTTAAATAAGTATTTATGAATACAGTTAACTTAGCTATGTATGTATATTATATATATGTTAGCATATTGTGTTGTAATATATAAGTTTGTATAACCATTAGAAATGCCATGATTATAGACCTAATATTGAATACCAATATATGCATGTGTATATATGTGTAGACATATATAGCTTAAAGTAATAAATTACCTAGTGTATATCCAATGTGAATTCTTGCCTATTTGAGTATTGAATAATTGTATGCTATATAGAGTTGGGTGTATGTTGGCTTGTATAGCCTGGTATTGATGTGTGCTTGCTAGGATAGTCTTGGTTAGGCCTAGTAAGACTTGCTGGGTTAGGACATGACCTAGTTTGACCTAGTTGACTAGTGCAGTTGACCAGAGTTGACCAAGGGTTGACTTTGGTCTAGTTTGACCTAGATTCATGTAGTTTGCATTGTAGCTTTCAATTCTCTTGTATTTTACATATCATGACTCATATTACTCTGTTTAGGATATTGTGACTCTGGTGCAGGCATCTGATATTACACTACTCTTTTCAGAGTAGCAAGCGAGTACATTCTCTGATAGTTCTTTCATTTACTTGTCAATTACTGTACTTCAGTTCTAGTTAGCTGTATGTGATTCTCTGTTACAAACACGTATTATTATTTCTGAATCCATGTATGCGATACACATACTTACTCGTCTTACCTCTATTATTCGAATCACAATACGAATCACTATTCGAATCACTCTATTCGTATCTTCATATATTGGTTGGACTTCTATTCGTCTTATGTGTTGGATTATGGATTCATTTGTATTAGACTGGGCAGGAAAATACTTGATTAGACATGTGAACATTTCCACTATTCGAACCACCCCCTGTGAATATATTCGAACGATAGCCATTCCACACCCGACCAGGTGTGTGATGTGCCGGATTTACCCTTAGCCGTTTACATATCTAACTAAGTATTTTAAAACACACTTGGAGAATTTATTCGAATCGTTGTTAGAACATTGTGAATCACTATTTCGTATCACCTTATTCGATTCACCTTATTAGAACAATGATTAGAATCACATTCGACTCATCTTATATTAGACTCACATTGGAATTACACTAGACTTATATTGTACCATCTGAACTCATTATGTTACTCTAGTTCAGCTAGATCTTATTTTTACAGTCTTCTTTGCTATGTTTCTCTTCTTGTTTAGTTACCTTACTTTCATTGTACCTTAACTGATTCTCTACATCACTACCTGTATAAAACTGCCATATTCATCAATACAACTGTCTATAACTGCTTTATAGTTCTCTATCATTTACTTGGAATTTCTTGATGAAATGTACTCGTTCCTGTCCTGACTGGACCTGTTGAAAATATTACAGATGACTGCCCTGAGGACGTTTGCCCTACTTGCCTTGGAGCAGGAGATGGCTTAGCTACCTTTGGCCCCGACACTCAGGAGTGATTGGGAGACTAGCTAGTAGACTTGGTTTAGTTTTCAGGTTTTAGAATTTGAATTGTAATAACTTGAGATACGAGTTTGTATTTGAGTTTGTTTGAGATATTATTATTTAGTAGTTTTTAAATGTTGTTGTTAGTCTTTAGTTATAAACTTCTGTGTTATCTTATCGTGCTTAGACTGTGATTGAGATTTCATTATATCTATACTTGTCCTCCGTTCGGAGTTGAAATTATGACAAGTACATTATATAATTGCGTGAGTTGTTGATTAGATAGTAACCTAGGACAGTGTTCTACCGCCGACACTGCGGCGTAGGCTGGGCGCTGTTACGTACTCGTACCCTCACAGTGGGTGCGGATCGTGACAACCAACCAAATTAAATATGGAAAAATATACAAGGGAAGAATTTAGCAAGCGAGAGCAAGTGACGAGTCCAAGAGCAATCATCACGAGGAAGGAATGGCCTTATCTAGAGCACCTGCAAGAAATCACGAAAACACACACCTGGGAAAAAACTAGGTCCTCAGAGGGACTTAACAAGACACATAATATCATGCCATAAACTGAATAGTAAGAGCTCAATAGAAAATATACATGCGTAAGGTTCCAAACCATTCTATGTGATATATACTTTGAGAAGACAACGTTCTACGCAGGAGCTTAGGTGTTCAGCATAGATGGAGAGAGAGTAGTAGTAGGTAGCGCTCATAAGAGGCACTATCGACTATGGGCAGAAAGTAGCTCTCATATGAGAACTATCGGCCCAAATCTATGTGTGCACTGAACATGTAGCCCCTACGCTAATAACTGTCTTTCTCCTCCCCATGATACTACACATGCGTCGCCTCCACGATACTGTTTAATCCTTAATAAATGCCAAGTCTTCTACAAAAATCTATTAGCAGTTACATCCTAACGTACGGCCTTTACGCACCGATGTACGGTCGATACGCAAGTCCGAAGCTATATGCGACTCGCAGCTCACACACAACCCGTGGCACATCATGACAGTTTATGAGATGCACTTAAACATACGGTGGCCCCTTAACTCTAAGTCAATTGCACAAAATATAGTAATTTGTATCTACATATAATTAAAAAAAGAAAACAACTTGAAAATAAACACAACATGCATGTTATTGAGCAGAAAATTTAAACAGTAAAGGCAAGGTGTCTTGCCTGGTGTTACGCCTGGTATGGTGCAAGGATCCAACAAGTCCGATTTTGTCCACTAGTCGGGGTCACTGTGCGAGGGTCCGAAATTCACGAGAAATAGTAACATGCAATCAGTCGGAATTAATGATGATAATCGAGGAAATTTTTTGAAGGGAGACCTGTATACTAATTTTGAAATTACTTATAATAATAATAATTTAAAACTAGATTTTATTAGTCAAAATTTGTTTTAGGAAATACTTAAAATCGCAAAATGTTTTTAGGCAAAAGTACTCTAAGTTGTAAAATATGATTTTAGGTAAAATACTATATTCCACAAATTTAAAAATATATTTTTCGATAAATATTTAAAAATAGTACTACATCCTTTAGACCAAAAATTATAATCTATATATATACATACTCGAGAATAATATTTAAATTTTGCTTAAAATTAGCTAGACAATTTTGTACTACTTAATAATAATAATAATAATGCAATTAACAAAACATCAAATAATAGTAGTATATAATAATACAACAAATTTATACACTAAAATTAAGTATAGAAAAATCATAATAATAAAAAGAGTAATAAGTAATAACCATAATATAATAATAAAAAAAATAATGATAATAGTAATCTTTTTTAATAATAATCATAATAAATAATAATAAATAATAATAATAATAATAATAATAATAATAATAATAATAAATCTACAGCTGGCTTCTCTTTTTCCTAACAAAGAAATCCACTGTTCTACTTTTTACAGAGAGAGAGAGAGAGTGGGAAAGGAAAGGGGTTTACTCACCAACGGGGCGGTCGGTGTGTCACCGGCGAGGCCGGGCGTTGGGACGGCGACGGCGGCGCGGAACTGCGGAGGAGGGTCGGAGAGAGAGTGCGGAGCAGCTGGAGGGCGACCTCCGGCGCGAGGGGACCGCGCGGTGGAGTGGTGGTAGGGTTCACCGTTCGATCGGCGGAGGGCTAACACCAGTGGCGGGGATGGCCTAGGTGCAGAGGTGGCACTCGCGGCCGGGAGCGCCAGGGTCGGGCGGCCCCGGGTTCGACGGATCCGGCGTTGGGGTTTGTGAGCGGTGGAGGAGGAGCGGAGGATACAGCGGAAGCTGGGTCGCGCGCACGCCGGAGGGGTCGTGGGGCGGCGCGTGGCTCGACAGTTTCGGTGGTGGGGCGCGGCGGCGAGATGATCTCCGGCCTGGCGCGACGAGGAGGGGCGGAAGGCGGAGCACAGGGGTTTCCCGGTCGGGGTATGCGCCGCACGGCCATGGTGGCCCGGGGAAGACTGTCACGACCCGCACCCTAGAGTTAGGGCACGAGAACGTAACAACGCCCAGCCTACGCCGCAGTGTCGGCGGTAGAACGCTGTCCTAGGTCTCAATGCATCTAACAGTATAAGACTAAACAGTTTATACTCCCCGAATGGGGGTGACATAGCAGAATGTAAGCTCAATCATATCTAAGGTAGAGCATAAAGGAAGATAGATAAAACATGAAATCAAAAAGAGATACAACGGATAGAAGTCTAAGTGTCTAAGATACAAACTCAGAATACATCTCAAAACCCAAATACAGTAATCCATAAATACAACTCAAGATGACTGAAAATAAACTATAAGCAAAAACCCTAGCTATCTATGCAACCTCTACTGTCTCCTCTAGGCTAGCAGGCAACCTCCAGGCTATCTGTAAAATTTATCAACAGGTCCAGTCAGGACAGGAGCGAGTACAGTACATCTCAACAGATCATAGCAGGTTAGAAAATATAATCATGCAGTAGAGTAAAATACATGATCTGAAGAAATACAGTATTTAAATAAGAGAGAGAACTGTAACAGAAATATCTACTATAAATAGAGAACTAACAGTGGCTAGTGAGTCAGAGTACGAGATAGCACATATGAACAGGACAGATTTGCACAGGATATCGAGGTGCACAGGATCTACACTATAATGGAATTGTTCACACAACTACTAGCACTCCCCCATATCCCCAATCAATACACAAGGATCTAAACAGGTTATGTTATTGCACAGGATATCACATGGGGGCCCATATAAGGTGCACATGATAGTATACATGGGGGCTCCGTGAACATGAGAGTACAAGATTCACAAGAGTGCACATATAAAATGGAAGCACAGGAGTACATGATGAAAGTGAAACGCACATGACACAATGTATCCGATGCTCCCGAGGGGGATAACATCGCATGAGAAGATCCATATAGTACTAATCCGTGATAATGTCGTGACAGCATCAAGTATAGTAATCTAAAGCAGTAATATAATTCTAAGTAGGATATGAAATGATCAAAAAATGTACTCGCCTGATATCTGAATGTCCAAGGTAAAGATACTGTCCGAGGAGAGGTGTCTGGCTCCTAATTAGAACAGCACAAGTCACGACATGTCCAGAAGGGTAATATAAAGTACTACAATGTATTCTACATGAATCTAGGTCAAACTATGCCAAAGTCAACTATTGGTCAACTCTGGTCAACTGCACTAGTCAAACTAGGTCATGTCCTAACCCAGCAAGTCTTACTAGGCCTAACCAAGACTATCCTAGCAAGCACACATCAATACAAGGCTATACAAGCCAATATACGTCCAACTCTATAGCATGCAATTATTCAATACTCAAATAGGCAAGAATTCACATTGGATATACACTAGGTAATCTATTACTTTAAGCTATATATGCCTACACATATATACACATGCATATATTGGTATTCAACATTAGGTCTATAATCATGGCATTTCAAATGGTTATATAAACTTATATATTATAACACAATATGCTAACATATATATAATATACATACATAGCTAAGTTAACTGTATTCATAAATACTTATATAAGAGGCTATGTGTGTGTATGTGAACATGGCAAAGGGGCAAGTGAGGGTTAAATGGGCATACATAGTGTATACATATCAAAGAGTGTCAAAGTATAAGTGAACAAAGTGTCAAGTGTGATAGTGTCAACATAGTATAAGGGGTACATGAGGTAATATAGGATTTATGTTAACATAGAACATTACATCTCATTAACTTGTATATTACATACATTACATCTATTATTACATTACATTCATGCTTGCATTTATTTATCATTTATTTATTCTTTTGCACCACTATATGCACCATACATTACATACTATGGAACCTACATATTCATTACAAGCCATACTTATACATGCTTACATTAGATAGGATACTTACACCTCCTACATCATTTATTTAAACATTTACTCATGCTTGCATTCTCTATTTAATTATATAATATATATACATTAACATGGGTTAAAATCAAATAGGATATTATATTACACACAAGGGTGCACAAAATACATATGCCGAATAGTAACTCCTACTAATAATCAATACTATACCATCTCAGTATGAATTAAAATCTAGGATTAAAGTATGTTATAGATCTATGTATTAGCTTTCCGAAACTTCAAACGGATCGCATTTTCGTTTCCGAAAACTCCCGGAATCGCGAAAACACCGAGAACGCGTTTGTCTTTCGTACAGCTGACACTCAAATAAATCTCCAGAAAGTTACAGAAAAAATTAGGCCTATTAATACATGTTTTGGAAATCTAACTTCAATACGCTTCTTTTAAAAAAAACAGGAGATTAAACCGAGCTTTGAGCTAGAAGTTATGATATTTCTAAGTTAGGGCGGAAATTAAAAACGTGGATAAAAATCATGACGGATTTGGGTAGTTTGAGCCAAAAGAATACACAATATATATCCTAATTATCCACAACAATAATAGCAATAATGATATGAGGAACCACACTCACAAACTTGATTATATAATCATCATGAACCATTTATTATATATATAAATATAGATACACTCTCATTACAATATATATATATATATATATATATATATAAATCTATATATGTAACATGAACACATCCACAACACAAAGGACACTCCTATGACCTCCAAATAGACACAAAATGGACACAAATGGAGATACAACCATGGGGTCATTCCTATGGGTTCAAAATAGACCTATATGCATGAGAAAATGAAAAGAAGAAGGTATTTATACCTTCCGGTAGATCGAATCAAAGAAAAACCTTCCCTGAGCGACACCGACACGTAGAGATTCCAAAAGGACACGAACGAGCTCCGAATCCTCCCAAACTTGGGTAGCTTCCTCCTTAGCTAGAATGGAGAAGGAAAGGAGAAGATTTGGTGGTGAAATGGAAGGATTTGGTGGAGAAATTGCTAGGGATTGCTCTCTAGGAATTTGGGGAAGAACAAGAGAGAGAAAAATAGATGGATAATGACAAATGGGAGGCTCAAACCTATCCTTATTGTGGCTGGCCATAAAGGTGGTTTTGTCCTATTAGGAAAAGTCCAAAAGCCCCTACTAACCTATTCTATGAGTATTAGAAAAGGGCTAATTGGTTGGGGCTAAATTAGTCATTCTAAAGTCTCTAATCACACTAACCTTATCCTTAATAATTAGTCTAACCTCTAACTAAAATATTTCTATCATGTGGACTAAAATTAATATCGTGGGCCATACCTAACTAGTGTGTGGGTCCCACTAGAGTCAAACTACCCCTGGGTCCCCGTTACAAGTCAGATTGAGATAAAATTCGAACCCGACTCAAATAATCCCAAAACAATATCATAAATAATAAAATAATATCAAAATAATTCAAATAGGTCAAATGCAAAAATATCCTTAGGCCAAAAATGACATTAAAATATTATAATCACATGGTTAGGCTCTAGGTCAAACAGTCTCTAGGGTTTCACTAGCAAAACGTCAAAACCACAAGTCATTGATTTAAATAATTTTAAAATGATTTAAAATCACCAAAAATCATATCATGAATTAAATATCATTATTAAAATAATTATAAACACGAAATTTTAAAATTACCCTCATTTGGAAAACTGGGTGCTACAACTCTACCCACCTTAGAAAAATTTCGTCCTCGAAATTTAAGATCGATAGTACTCCTTCTAGAGCCTCTAACCTACCCAATATCTAAGGTAACACTTCCTAACACTGGAATAATAAACGGACGTCTAAATAGTATCAATCTAGGAATACCTCCAATACTGCTCTGCTGTACGGCGGTAATGGAACTTCAATAAAATATGGACTGGAACCTATATCCAAGGGACTGGACCTATTTTAAAGTGGTCTTAACTAAGGATGAAAAGGAACTGATCATAGGCTATAGGTATGCTAAAACTATTATCTTCCTATTAACCATCTATTAATACATTCTATTACCATAGGAATGATGCATTACTAAGACATATAGGCCCCTATCTCTCATAACACATTTATACTCACCAAAAGACTAGTACATCCTATCAAGGCTGATACTATAATCTCTCCTAAATCTCCTAAGCTACATGTTTATAGACACACATCCCCACATCAAGGACTAACCCATATATATCTACAACTGATACTAATGGAGTAACGTCCCTATTTTTCAACAATTAAGGTCTAAATTTTTTTATCTAAATCATGCAATTTGAAGGAATAGTATACAAGGTCAGGGCATACTGTAGCAGTTCGAAGTCTCACCTAGGTTCACTGGTCATTCTAGGTCAAAACAGTACTATGGTATCAACACACAAACAATCTAAGGTGTCTTAATTGGGAAGGTAAGAGAACAACAATCATCAAGGTTGTAGGGCTGTCTACCATCCTATATAAAAATTGGTCATTATCAAAATAAAATAAAGGCAACTACCAATTATTTAAAAAAAAGGTACAGAAAATCAAATTCAAAAATTAAGGAATTGAAAATCACTTGCATTAAAATCCAATCACTATATATATATATATATATATATATATATATATATATATATATATATATATATATATATAGCGTTAGAGAGGGAAAAGCTAGCATTGTGTGTATGGGGACGTGTTCATATGGTTAGATAGTAGGCGTGTGTGTACGTGAATATACATGAAAGTGTATATGAGGATTTGGATTTCAAACAATAACTATCAAGTTAGACTAATCATGGCATATGGGTTAACAATCTACAATATACAATCTATTTAATCACAACTTGCATGGCTAACCATATATATATATATATATATATATATATATATATATATATATATATATATATATATATATATATAAAGGTAGAGACTTAGTTATGTATTTATATATTATAACATGTATGCCTAAGCTCTATATATATCTATCTAGATATATAATCATAACATAGAGGGGAAAAAGGGTTAGGTTACATGACAGTGTATACTAAGTTAGGGTGTGTGTGTCCTTGTACAGGGTTATAGCTTAGTATTGAAAGGTTAAACACAGTTTTAGTTCAGCATTTACATACAAAATCTGAAAGGATGCTAACATTTAAACCAGTGCAATATTAACATAACACAGTTTCAGATTTTAGGGTTTTGAACATCGCAACCAATCTCAATGGTCCCAATATATCCTAACATAATAGAAATGAAACCTAACATACTATCCATACATTTATCTACGCATACAGTTCAATATTACATGTTAAATCTGAAATTGAACATTTGAAATCAATGTGAAAATATTAACATATATTCAGTTTTCAGGATTTTGGAGAAATTTGAACATCAAAACCAACTCAATGTTTATCACAACCTATCATGTAAGAATATGAAACCTAACATTATATCCCTACAACAATAATGTACACAGCTCTAAATATTACATTTAAAACAACAATTTGAACTAACATTTAAAATTCAGTATTAAGGGTTAATATGCAGATAGTCTCAGATTTGACAAATTAAACACAAAACTCAACAAATTTTTTTTTAAAATGAAACTCTAGGTATGACATACATGTGCAGTGATGTAAACATAACTAATAACATGAAATTTATATTTAACTTACGAATTTAAACTGGAAAAGCAGAAAACCAGAAAACCAGAAATATTGGAGTTTTGAAAATTTAACATCAACGACATATTAATATTTATTTAGATAGGTAAAAATCAAGTGTAGCATGCATAAGTGTCAGAAAAGTATCCACTATATATATTCATATGTATATATATATATTCTCATGTCCCAATATAAAAATCAGATTCTATACCAAGACTAATATTAGATTCCTACCAATATTGCAAAACAGGTGATTGGTGTAATCAAGACGATTTATTATTATTTAATACAAGAATAATAGCAAGAAGGGAATAACGATAAAATCTATTTTGCTTATCTGTTTAAAAGAAGGAACCATTTTGAAATCCAGAGTTAAAATATCAAATCCAAGGTAAAGTCTAGCAAAATCATCGATTCATTGTATTAAGAAGAAATTCATAGAAGAAGTTACACAAAGGTTTATAAAATAGCTAAAGTTACTCCTAAGCTAAATAATGAGAAGTAAAACAAAACAAAACAATTAATAATTCCTTTTTTTTGAAGGACTGAAACAAGTAGAGAAAACATGTTCGAAAATATTTAAGGTATAATCTGATAATCATATGCGTCTATCCACAATCATGGTACTCTAAATCCTCGTCATACTAGTAAGCAAGGCTACGATAATCACAGAGCCCTTGACTTATGCACATATCTCTAGAATCATGGTATTTAACATTTTCGCGGTGCCGCTAGCTTGGCTGCGAAAACCTTAAATTCCCACACCCGAGAAATATATCCAGAGTCAGACTATTTGTCCTCACCATGCTGGCTAATGTGACTATAGAAGACTAGATTCCATAACATAGATGACCTAGCCCATATAATTTCATCTTGCCAAAAATTAAATTAAATCAACAATGAATACCCAAAAATCAAATCAAATTTATCAACGAACATCAAACTCAAAAATGAACAAAATCCTTCAATCATATAAATACAAACTCGGATGCTACAGCTAATCGTCAAGATTCAAAATTCAACAATCTTCCATCAAAATCAATAAATACAAACCCAAATTCAACAATAATCCATCAAATTCAACAACAGAAAATAAAGATAAAACAATCAAGAAAAAAGAGAGTTTTTAAATCGAAGTTAAAATAAGATTCTCAAGGGTCGTCCCAGGAATCTCTCAAGGGTTCCTAACTGTGATTGAGTACCTTCAAAAATATATCATATTCCTAGTGCAGGCTGTAGTGGTAGTCAAGTTCGAATACCACTACACTTTTAGTCTAGACTTGTATGGGCCACCACTAAAAACGTGTCACGACCCGCACCCTAGAGTTAGGGCACGAGAACGTAACAACGCCCAGCCTACGCCGCAGTGTCGGCGGTAGAACGCTGTCCTAGGTCTCAATGCATCTAACAGTATAAGACTAAATAGTTTATACTCTCCGAATGGGGGTGACATAGCAGAATGTAAGCTCAATCATATCTAAGGTAGAGCATAAAGGAAGATAGATAAAACATGAAATCAAAAAGAGATACAACAGATAGAAGTCTAAGTGTCTAAGATACAAACTCAGAATACATCTCAAAACCCAAATACAGTAATCCATAAATACAACTCAAGATGACTGAAAATAAACTATAAGCAAAAACCCTAGCTATCTATGCAACCTCTACTGTCTCCTCTAGGCTAGCAGGCAACCTCCAGGCTATCTGTAAAATTTATCAACAGGTCCAGTCAGGACAGAAGCGAGTACAGTACATCTCAACAGATCATAGCAGGTTAGAAAATATAATCATGCAGTAGAGTAAAATACAGGATCTGAAGAAATACAGTATTTAAATAAGAGAGAGAACTGTAACAGAAATATCTACTATAAATAGAGAACTAACAGTGGCTAGTGAGTCAGAGTACGAGATAGCACATGTGAACAGGACAGATTTGCACAGGATATCGAGGTGCACAGGATCTACACTACAATGGAATTGTTCACACAACTACTAGCACTCCCCCGTATTCCCAATCAATACACAAGGATCTAAACAGGTTATGTTATTGCACAGGATATCACATGGGAGCCCATATAGGGTGCACATGATAGTATACATGGGGTTCCGTGAACATGAGAGTACAAGATTCACAAGAGTGCACATATAAAATGGAAGCACAGGAGTACATGATGAAAGTGAAACGCACATGACACAATGTATCCGATGCTCCCGAGGGGGATAACATCGCATGAGAAGATCCATATAGTACTAATCCGTGATAATGTCGTGACAGCATCAAGTATAGTAATCTAAAGCAGGAATATAATTCTAAGCAGGATATGAAATGATCAGAAAATGTACTCGCCTGATATCTGAATGTCCAAGGTAAAGATACTGTCCGAAGAAAGGTATCTGGCTCCTAATTAGAACAGCACAAGTCACGACATGTCCAGAAGGGTAATATAAAGTACTACAATGCATTCTACATGAATCTAGGTCAAACTATACCAAAGTCAACCATTGGTCAACTCTGGTCAACTGCACTAGTCAAACTAGGTCATGTCCTAACCCAGCAAGTCTTACTAGGCCTAACCAAGACTATCCTAGCAAGCACACATCAATACAAGGCTATACAAGCCAATATACGCCCAACTTTATATATCATGCAATTATTCAATACTCAAATAGGCAAGAATTCACATTGGATATACACTAGGTAATCTATTACTTTAAGCTATATATGCCTACACATATATACACATGCATATATTGGTATTCAACATTAGGTCTATAATCATGGTATTTCAAATGGTTATATAAACTTATATATTACAACACAATATGCTAACATATATATAATATACATACATAGCTAAGTTAACTGTATTCATAAATACTTATGTAAGAGGCTATGTGTGTGTATGTGAACATGGCAAAGGGGTAAGTGAGGGTTAAATGGGCATACATAGTGTATACATATCAAAGAGTGTCAAAGTATAAGTGAACAAAGTGTCAAGTGTGATAGTGTCAACATAGTATAAAGGGTACATGAGGTAATATAGGATTTGTGTTAACATAGAACATTACATCTCATTAACTTGTATATTGCATACATTACATCTATTATTATATTACATTCATGCTTGCATTCATTTATCATTCATTTATTCTTTTGCACCACTATATGCACCATACATTACATACTATGGAACCTACATATTCATTACAAGCCATACTTATACATGCTTACATTAGATAGGATACTTACACCTCATACATCATTTATTTAAACATTTACTCATGCTTGCATTCTCTATTTAATTACATAATATATATACATTAATATGGGTTAAAATCAAATAGGACATTATATTACACACAAGGGTGCACAAAATGCATATGTCGAATAGTAACTCCTACTAATAATCAATACTATACCATCTCAGCATGAATTAAAATCTAGGATTAAAGTATGTTATAGATCTATGTATTAGCTTTTCAAAACTTCAAACGGATCGCGTTTTCGTTTCCGAAAACTCCCGGAATCGCGAAAACACCGAGAACGCGTTTGTCTTTCGTACAGCTGACACTCAAATAAATCTCCAGAAAGTTACAGAAAAAATTAGGCCTATTAATACATGTTTTGGAAATCTAACTTCAATACGCTTCTTTTAAAAAAAACAGAAGATTAAACCGAGCTTTGAGCTAGAAGTTATGACATTTCTAAGTTAGGGCTGAAATTAAAAACGTGGATAAAAATTATGACGGATTTGGGTAGTTTGAGCCAAAAGAATACACAATATATATCCTAATTATCCACAACAATAATAGCAATAATGATATAAGGAACTACACTCACAAACTTGATTATATAATCATCATGAACCATTTATTACATATATAAATATAGATACACTCTCATTACAATATATATATATATAAATCTATATATGTAACATGAACACATCCACAACACAAATGACACTCCTATGACCTCCAAATGGACACAAAATGGACACAAATGGAGATGCAACCATGGGGGTCATTCCTATGGGTTCAAAATAGACCTATATGCATGAGGAAATGAAAAGGAGAAGGGATTTATACCTTCCGGTAGATCGAATCGAAGAAAAACCTTCCCTGAGCGACACTGACACGTAGAGATTCCAAAAGAACACGAACGAGCTCCGAATCCTCCCAAACTTGGGTAGCTTCCTCCTTGGCTAGAATGGAGAAGGAAAGGAGAAGATTTGGTGGTGAAATGGAAGGATTTGGTGGAGAAATTGCTAGGGATTGCTCTCTAGGAATTTGGGAAAGAACAAGAGAGAGAAAAATAGATGGATAATGACAAATGGGAGGCTCAAACCTATCCTTATTGTGGCTGGCCATAAAGGTGGTTTTGTCCTATTAGGAAAAGTCCAAAAGCCCCTACTAACCTATTCTATGAGTATTAGGAAAGGGCTAATTGGTTGGGGCTAATTGGTCATTCTAAAGTCTCTAATCACACTAACCTTATCCTTAATAATTAGTCTAACCTCTAACTAAAATATTTCTATCATGTGGACTAAAATTAATATCATGTGGGCCATGCCTAACTAGTGTGTGGGTCCCACTAGAGTCAAACTACCCCTGGGTCCCCGTTACAAGTCAGATTGAGATGAAATTCGAACCCGACTCAAATAATCCCAAAACAATATCATAAATAATAAAATAATATCAAAATAATTCAAAGAGGTCAAATGCAAAAATATCCTTAGGCCAAAAATGACATTAAAATATCATAATCACATGGTTAGGCTCTAGGTCAAACAGTCTCTAGGGTTTCACTAGCAAAACATCAAAACCACAAGTCTTTAATTTAAATAATTTTAAAATAATTTAAAATCACCAAAAATCATATCATGAATTAAATATCATTATTAAAATAATTATAAACACGAAATTTTAAAATTACCCTCATTTGGAAAACTGGGTGCTACAAAGACCACGGTGGAGGAGCGACCTCTCACGACGGCGTGAGGCCTACGGAAAGGCGTTGCGGTGCGGTCCACGCAGTCGTGTGCCGGAGGGAGGTGATGCACGCAGGCGGAGCGCTGATCTGCTGGCCGCAGATGGCGCTGGGTTCGCGGTTGGTCGCCGCTGCAGAAGTATGGTCAGCGGGGCTGGCGCTGGCCATCGGCGCCAGGGAACTCAACAGGCGGAAGGGGTCGGCATGCCAGTGGACAGCGAAACCGAGGAGGCGGTGGCGCAGATACGGCTAGGCTGCACGGCACGGGGTAAGCGATGGTGATGATTTATGTTTGTTTTTCTTTATTTCTGTGCGGTGGTCGGTTCTCGGGGGTGGCCGGAGTGGCCGGGTTGGTGGTGATGACGGTGGAGACGGGGGTGGTGAGGAGTGATTTCGGGAGTACAGGGGTTGGTGAGGAGTGGTGGCGGGGAGTCGAAGAATGGCAGCGGGCGTAGGGTTAGATTTGGGGCCGACGTCCGGGCTGTCGGACAGGGCCAAAGTGTATTTGTACTAGAAATACATTTAGTGGATAGCACGGGACACGGACATGATGCACTGTATGGATAGAAATTGTGGTTGTGGTAGAAAATTAGAGGAGTACCTGCCTATTTATAGGATGTGGGAATTCCTATTAGGATAAAGATTGGGATAGTTTAAATCCCCATTAGATAAATCAACCTATAATTTAATTTAATTCAATAAATCCAATCCAAATCAAATCTAATTTAAATCAAATTAAATTTTTAGTTTAAATCAATGGAATAAATCAAATTCTAAATATGGATATCTATTTAAATAAATCCAAAAATCAAATCACGATTTAAATGGCCACAATAACTTCCAAATATATTTTCCAAAATACTATTAATAATAACTTCAAAAATAATAAATATTTTAAATATCTTTTTGAACAATAAAATATTAATATTAATAAATCTCGAAAATTATATTTTTATTTAAAATATACTAATAAATAATTATGAAATATATATGTAGGTACAAAATGATGTTCTCATAATTATGCTTTTCTAGCATACAATAAAAATATTATTTATTATTAATAATTATGAGAAATGAAAGACTTTATAAATAAAATAACAAACTTGAAAAATTTTAGAACGATAACAAAATAATTATTACGTATATTATTTTGAAACTTTAAAAATAGAAAAATAATATTTTCAAAAATATGTACGCTCGCACATAATTGCACTCGTCGAGCAATTTCGAAAGAAAAAAAAATTTTCGTGCGCGTCGTAAAATACGACCACGCGACGTACAATACAAAATTTTAAATCAGTACTAAATTTAATAAAAAAATTAGTAGAAAATTTAGGGGTTTTACATCCTATCCAACTTAAAAGAATTTCGTCCTCGAAATTAAGAATTAGGAGGGGGTGAGAAGACATAAGGGGGTATCGGTGGGAAACAATCAATTATAAGGCTCAACAAAATCATGTCGCAAGAAGTTGCGATTTTAGATCATAGAAAAATAATACGAATATGGTCGTGGGTAGTGAATAAGGGTCGTAGTAGGGCCGAGAAGAAGGACGAGTAGTTTAAGACGAAGGTATAGCAACTTTGAGTGGTAATGGTCCTATTCGGTAGGGAGGCTAGAGGAAGTTCCAGTATACCGCCTTCGTTATTCTAAAAAATAGGTGAAGGCGAAAGCAATAAGGAGTTCAAAAAGGCGATATTATCGAGTACGAATACGTGGTTCAAGGGCGACCGAAAAATTTCAAAAAGGAGTTACCAAGGCAGTTGCGGATGGGACTCTAAAGGGCAAGTTTAGCTATGTCCCCGTACACGTAGAATGATAGATAAAAATAAATCAAAGTGCACTTGGTTGATCAGACCATTATGCACCAGTTCTGATTAGACAACATGCTAGTGAGCGCTCAATAGCATATGTCATGAACAAACTCGATAAAGAATAAATTTGCAAAAACTAGGCTACATTAGTATCATTAGTCAAAATGGTAAACACATAGGCACGGAAGATTAAGATTTAAAGAAGGTAGAATGATTCTAAGTCAAACAGTCGTCCTATAGTCTTCTTGTCCAAGTCCTTGGCTGGCTAGACGGGTTAGGTCCTCTAGATTCTAGAATCTAAATAAGCTTACTAATATAGGTCACTAGGTCAAAGGGTTGCTAGTTCATAAGGTATTCTACCCAATTTAAAGAATTAAACTTAATGGTGTGATAGTTCCAACAATCAAGATAAAGTGCAAGGTTAAGCATGTAAGGAATTGAGTAGAACAAAATCATATATCAGGTCGAAAGAATTGAGTCGAGGTCGAGTCTCATCTATAGTTAAAAAGTATATTGGTTTCACGATAGGGATTAGAGTCCAGTCTTTTTGACACGAAAGTCGCAATATAAAATTAGAGTACAAGGAGACGTGTTTTAGTGGCATGTGATATACCTACATGAAGGTGGGCTCGTGTAGGTCTTGCTTGTGAAATTTGTAGGAAGGAAACGTCTAGTATTGTGCTTCAAATATCCAAGTCACGGTAAGGACACAAAAGAATTAAAATAGAAAGTAGGAATTCATGAAATAATGACTAACGAACCAAATAGATGACCGAGCTAAAGCATGAAATAAAGATAACTTAGATTCTAACAAATCAAGGTAAAATAAATTAGGAGTACAGTTTCTAGGGATATGATCGCCACTTAGATGGTGTATGATCAAGGAACAATCTAATCATTTCTCAAGTTTCAAATGATTAGATAGTCAAGACAAAAGATCTAGAATTGAGGGAAGGTCGAGTAAGTCAAAAGATATGTTCATCGGTTTGGTCGATGACTAACTATACTTGTGTATATGCAATATCATAATCATAGGTGGCATGGTAATCTAATGTACAATACTTCTATCTCACTAGGGTGACCTTCCTTGCTTCTTGGTCCTCTACCAATATGATCTAATCTAAATTTCAAGTTCCTCGAAGTTTCTCAATAAAATTTTTAAGACATTCCGCCACAATTACCAATTAACTTAGACTGTCAAGTTTAATTTAAATCTCTAATCAATCTCGAAATAGTCCTTATATATCGCAAAATGAACATACATTTTTTTACTAAAATTTAAATATCCATAATCAAGACTTTAAACTCTAAATTTAAATAACTCTATAAATCATAGATCATAGGACAAAATTTGAAATTTAAAATTTTCCTTCAAAGTCGATATCTTCCAAAAATTTTAAACAAAATTTTTCCATCATCTCTTTAAAATTTAATAAACTTTATAAATTGTATGCGCAATTTAAAACCTCAAGTTCTCTCCCTTATAAACTTTTATCTCTCTAGTCGTCTAGAAAATCATAATTTAAACTCTTTTAAATAATCTCGAGATAAACTCTATCATATTATAATCTAAACTTAAGTTAACCGTAAATCAAGTGTCACAATATAACTATTTCACAATTTTAAAATTCATAAAAAAATTTGCTTTCTCGATCTAGCTATCCTCTTGTGTACACCACCTTGTAAATTTAAAGTAAAATTTCAACTATACTTTGATGGCGGTAATATGCTACTACCCAACTTGGAATTAACTAATCCCTATGATCATATCTCTAGGAAAAATAAATGTCTTTATACTCAAATATAATCTCAATGGATATTAATTGTCAATGCATTCTATCTAGCCACGTGTTTAACCTATAGGCATATACTAGTGTAGTCATCTTACTAAACACGAAACTAAGAAATTTACGGTAGAAGGAGTCAAGCAAGATGTAATTCAAGGAGGTCGAACGAGAGTTCAAAATTTGAAGTCAAGAAAGGATGTCAAGTAGGTGGATGAGATTCTAGACTCTAATCCTATATTGCAGGCCCGTTCAGTACAGTCATGTAACCGAAACGGCAAACTTGACCTGTATGGGCCACCACAAAAACATGTAACGCCCCAGTCCTAAATTCTTGAGACTAGATACGTATCATGCCAGCTGTATACATACGAGTAAATATACGACTCGTATATATACATAAGCTGTAAATGTAGAAGCCAAGACACTAATCTTATCCACAAAGATAAATGATGATATAAAGCAACTTTGAGTTTGTCATGTACACAATAGTTAGGCGAAGACAAAGTCCACTACCAACCAAATTAAATATGAAAAAATATACAAGGGAAGAATTTAGCAAGCGAGAGCAAGTGACGAGTCCAAGAGCAATCATCACGAGGAAGGAATAGCCTTAGCTAGAGCACCTGCAAGAAATTACGAAAACACACACCTGAGAAAAAACCAGGTCCTCAGAGGGACTTAACAAGACACATAATATCATGCCATAAACTGAATAGTAAGAGCTCAATAGAAAATATACATGCGTAAGGTTCCTAACCATTCTATGTGATATATACTTTGAGAAGACAACGTTCTACGCAGGAGCTTAGGTGTTCAGCATAGATGGAGAGAGAGTAGTAGTAGGTAGCGCTCATAAGAGGCACTATCGACTATGGGCAGAAAGTAGCTCTCATACGAGAACTATCGGTCCAAATCTATGTGTGTACTGAACATGTAGCCCCTACGCTAATAACTGTCTTCCCCCTCCCCATGATACTACACATGCGTCGCCTCCACGATACTGTTTAATCCTTAATAACTGCCAAGTCTTCTACAAAAATCTATTAGCAGTTACATCCTAACGTACGGCCTTTACGCACCGATGTACGGTCGATACGCAAGTTCGAAGCTATATACGACTCGCAGCTCACAAACAACCCGTGGCACATCGTGACAGTTTATGAGATGCACTTAAACATACGGTGGTCCCTTAACTCTAAGTCAATTGCACAAAATATAGTAATTTGTATCTACATATAATTAAAAAAAGAAAACAACTTGAAAATAAACACAACATGCATGTTATTGAGCAGGAAATTTAAACAGTAAAGGCAAGGTGTCTTGTCTGGTGTTACGCCTGGTAAGGTGCGAGGATCCAACAAGTCCGATTTTGTCCACTAGTCGGGGTCACTGTGTGAGGGTCCGAAATTCACGAGAAATAGAAACATGCAATCAGTCGAAATCAATGATGATAATCGAGGAAATTTTTGAAGGCAGACGTGTATACTAATTTTTGAAATTACTTATAATAATAATAATTTAAAACTAGATTTCTATTAGTCAAAATTTGTTTTAGGAAATACTTAAAATCGCAAAATGTTTTTAGGCAAAAGTACTCTAAGTTGTAAAATATGATTTTAGGTAAAATACTATATTCCACAAATTTAAAAATATATTTTTCGATAAATATCTAAAAATAGTACTACATCCTTTAGACCAAAAATTATAATCTATATATATACATACTCGAGAATAATATTTAAATTTTGCTTAAAATTAGCTAGACAATTTTGTACCACTTAATAATAATAATAATAATGCAATTGACAAAACATCAAATAATAGTAGTATATAATAATACAACAAATTTATACACTAAAATTAAGTATAGAAAAATCATAATAATAAAAAGAGTAATAAGTAATAACCATAATATAATAATAAAAATAAACATAATGATAATAGTAATCATTTTTAATAATAATCATAATACTAATAATAATAAATAATAATAATAATAATAATAATAATAATAATAATAATAATAATAATAATAATAATAATAATAATAATAAAATAAATCTACAGCTGGCTTCTCTTTTTCCTAACAAAGAAATCCATTGTTCTACTTTTTACAGAGAGAGAGAGAGAGAGAGAGTTGGGAAAGAAAAGGGGTTTACTCACCAAGGGGGCGGTCGGTGTGTCGCCGGCGAGGCCGGGCGTTGGGACGGCGACGGCGGTGCAGAACTGCGGAGGAGGATCGGAGAGATAGTGCAGAGCAGCTGGAGGGCGACCTCTCCGGTGCGAGGGGACCGCGCGGTGGAGTGGTGGAAGGGTTCGCCGTTCGGTCGACGGAGGGCTAACACCGGTGGCGGGGATGGCCTAGGTGCGGAGGTGGCACTCGCGGCCGGAAGCGCCAGGGTCGGGCGGCCCCGGGTTCGACGGATCCGGCGTTGTGGTTTGTGAGCGGCAGAGGAGGAGAGGAGGACACGGCGGAAGCTGTGTCGCGCGCCCACCGGAGGGGTCATGGGGCGGCGCGTGGCTCGGCAGTTTCAATGGTGAACGTAGCAAGGCCCGGCGGCGAGATGATCTCCGGCCTGGCGCGACGAGGAGGGGCGGAAGGCGGAGCACGGGGGTTTTCCGGCCGGGGTATGCGCCGCGCGGCCATGGTCGCCCGGGGAAGACCACGGTGGAGGAGCGGCCTCTCACGACGGCGTGCGGCCTGCGGGAAGGCGTTGCGGTACGGTCCATGCAGTCGTGTGCCGGAGGGAGGTGATACGCGCAGGCGGAGCGCTGATCTGCTGGCCGCAGATGGCACTGGGTTCGCGGTTGGTCGCCGCTGCAGAAGTATGGTCAGCGGGGCTGGCGCTGGCCGTCGGCGCCAGGAAACTCAACAGGCGGAAGGGGTCGGCATGCCGGTGGACAGCGGAACCCAGGAGGCGGTGGCGCAGAGGCGGCTAGGCTGTGCGGCACGGGGTAAGCGATGGTGATGATTTGTGTTTGTTTTTTTTATTTCTGTGCGGTGGTCGGTTCTCGGGGGTGGCCGGAGTGGCCGGGATGGTGGTGATGATGGTGGAGACGGGGGTGGTGAGGAGTGATTTCGGAAGGACAGGGGTTGGTGAGGAGTGGTGGCGGGGAGTCGGAGAATGGCAGCGGGCGTAGGGTTAGATTTGGGGCCGACGTCCGGGCTGTCGGACAGGGCCAAAGTGTATTTGTACTAGAAATACATTTAGTGGATAGCACGGGACACGAACACGATGCACTGTATGGATAGAAATTATGGTTGTGGTAGAAAATTGGAGTAGTACCTGCCTATTTATAGGATGTGAAAATTTCCATTAGGATAAAGATTGGGATTGTTTAAATTCCCATTAGATAAATCAGCCTATAATTTAATTTAATTCAATAAATCCAATCCAAATCAAATCTAATTTAAATCAAATTAAAATTTTAGTTTAAATCAATGGAATAAATCAAATTCTAAATATGGATATCTATTTAAATAAATCCAAAAATTAAATCACGATTTAAATGGCCACAATAACTTCCAAAAATATTTTCCAAAATACTATTAATAATAATTTCGAAAATAATAAATATTTTCAAATATCTTTTTGAACAATAAAATATTAATATTAATAAATCTCAAAAATTATATTTTTATTTAAAATAGACTAATAAATAATTACGAAATATATATGTAGGTACAAAATGATGTTCTCATAATTATGCTTTTCTAGCATACAATAAAAATATTATTTATTATTAATAATTATGAGAAATGAAATACTTTATAAATAAAATAACAAACTTGAAAAATTTTGGAACGATAACAAAATAATTATTATGTATATTATTTTGAAACTTTAAAAATAGAAAAATAATATTTTTAAAAATATGTACGCTCGCACATAATTGCACTCGTCGAGCAATTTCGAAAGAAAAAAATTTTCGTGCGCATCGTAAAATACGACCACGCGACGTACAATACAAAATTTTAAATCAGTACTAAATTTAATAAAAAAAATAGTAGAAAATTTAGGGGTTTTACAGCTCGGCATGGCGCAGAGGAGGTAACGGCTCTCCCCCCTATTTCCCCTTTTCGATGGTGGTGGTAGGAACGATGATGGTGGAGATGGTATCCGGGTGCGGTGGTGGTCGGGAAGTGATGGGTGTTGTGGTGTTCGTTGCCACGGGGAGATGGTGGCAGCCGGATTTGGGGTGGTGTTGAGGTTGATGGACAGAGGTCAGGGTGGTGGTGGCTGTGATGGCGTAGTCGGAGAGTGTTCGGATTTAGGCACGGGAGCTTTTGGTGGGTCGGGCTGAGCCGAGGCCATAAAGATTGGGGTTTTGTTGGCCGGGAGGAACGACGATGGCAGTCGTAGAGATGATGACGACGGTGGTGGTGATTTCTATTATGGCAGTAGGTCGGAGCGACGATATGGGGGGGTCTGTATGATTCGATTAGAGTTAGGGATGTCGGAAAAAAGTATCGTGTCGTGTGGGACACGAGGATAGAGTCGAGGTCCAGGTTTGTCGGACGAGACGAGGGTTAACTTGTATATGTAGCAGGAAAAATATAGTGGATGGGGTATGATACACGGACACAGACACGATGCACGAATCATGCTTGTGGGGAAATTGAGTTATAGAATTTCTTGTGATGGAATGCTGTGGAGAAAATAATAGCAACTCCCCTATATATAGGGTGGAGGACTCCTATTAAGATAATGAGTAGGATAGTTTAAAACTCCCTTTGATAATCACTATTAATTCAAATAAATTTTAAAAAAAAATCCAAATCAAATTCAAATTCAATCCAATTTAAACATCAATAAATCTTCATTTTTATTCAAATTCAAATAAAATCGTTTCAAATTTGAATTGTCTCATTTAATCAAATATCAACTTTTAAAAATATCTCAAATACCATTTTCATAAATAATAAAATAATTAATTTCAAAAATTATACTATTTTTTTTAAATAACTAATAAATATTTACGAAAATGGGTATGCACAATAATATTCATATAAATAAAATTTTCTAATAAAAATATTATTTATTATTTATAACTAAAGGGCCTTTAAAATGAAAAGAACAAACTTAGTATTTTTTTTTTGTATGATAGCAAAGTATTTATTATATAAATTATTTTGAACTATAAAAATAAAAATAAAAATATTTTTCTAAAAATGTGTACGCTCGTACATATTCGCACTCGACGAGCAATTACGAAATACGTCGTTTGCGCACAACGTACAATACGACTACGTGACGTACAATACAAAAATTTTAAATCAGTACCAAAATCGATAAAAATATAGTGGAAATTTAGGGGTTTTACATCCTTAAAAGAATTTCGTCCTCGAAATTAAGAATAGGTGGGGGGTTGAGAAGGTACAAGGGTACATCGATACGATCAAATCATGGACGTCGTTTAACACAAAGTTGTATTTAAAAAGTCGTGATTTTCGATAACGACGAATATAAATCATGGATATGGAGGGTTGCTAGTTAAAGCGATAAAATCATGATAAGATGAATTTAGGGAATATGAAGGGATCGAGAAGATCAAGGAGAATAATTTAGGGACTTGAGAGAGATGGTTCCTTAAGAATATAGTTGTCTAGATTTCGGGTACCGTTAAGGAAATGATTATAACCATTCTTAGGTTTCCAAACGATTAGAAAGTCGCGACAGTAGATATAAGATCAAACAAAAGGACGAGTAGCTCATGGCCGCTTGTAGTCATATGACTTGGTCGAGGGCTAGCTACGCCTTTGCAAAACTCCAGAGTTCAAGGGAGATGCGAGCGATTACAATTGCGGATTCAAATATGATTTAATAGTTCGAACAAGAGGTTTTCGATCGCGGTTGAGATCCTAGAAGACAAGTTTAACTATATCTCAACCGCGTAGAATAATCGTATGAAAGGCGAACCAAAGTGCACTAGGTTGATCAGACCATCATGCCCCGGTTCTGATTAGACAATATGTTAGTGGGGGCCCCCAATAAAATATATGTCTTTGAACAAGCTTGATAAAAGAGTAAGCTTGCAAAAATTAGGCTATTTAGCAGCATTAGTCACGATGGTAAAAACATAAGCAAGAGAGATTAAGATTGAAGGAAATTAGAATTTGTTCAAACTCCTTAAAAATCTAGGTCATGTCCTATGTTGATACCTATACAGTCATTCTACCATCTGCTTGTCCAAGACTTGGTCAAGGTCATAAGGAAGGTTAGGTCGTAATGCATTCTACCCAACTTACAAGAGCTAAACCAGTAGGATGATAGAACAATGGGTCATGTACACCTGTTATGGGTTACCTTATTAATCTCTATCAAGCACGAAAGAAGGACACGAACCACGATTAGAAGGGATCAAGCAAGATGCAACTCGAGAAGACAAGCGAGAAGGCGGTCAAGTATGTGGATGAGATCCTAGACTCTAATCCTATACGCAGGCTTGCTTGGTACGGTAAAGTAACCAAACAATTTATCTTAACCTGCATGGGCCACCACAAAAACATGTAATGCCCCAGTCCATAATACGTAGGTCTAGGAACGTAGATATGACAGCTGTATTCATACGAAGTACATAGGCTTCGTATGGATACATAAGCTGTAAATGCAGTAAAACCATGACTAATCTCATCCACACAAAATAAAAGAGTAAGAGATTTCAAATAATGATTATGAATTGTCTTGATACAATATGTTGGGCGGAGACAAATCTACTACCAACAAGTAAGGAAAGAAATACATGGAAAAGAAATGAGTTTGGCGAGCGAAGCGAAGACGATCAAAGTGCAATCATCCTCGAAAAAATAAAGATGATCATGGCCACGACTAGAACACTTGCGAAAGACAAGAGCACACACCTGGCGAGATAACCAGGTCCTCAGAGGGACGTAACAAGACACATAATATCATGCCAATAACTGAATAAATAAAGCTCAACAGAAAAGTATATATGACTACACAAATAATGGTCCTTAACCATTCTATGTGAAAATGCACTTTGAATACAACGTTCCACACAAGGGCTCCTGAGACTAGAAATACGGCGCATTAGCGTTTCAACCAAGGCACTGGTGGCATCTAGAGAAAAGTAAATACACGGCCCAATAGCACTCGGGTGAGAGCTAAGGGGCATCTAGAGGAAAATAAATACACGGCCACTAGCTCTTGGGTGAGTCACTAACGGCATCTAGAAGAAAGTAAATGCATAACACATTTGTGTTTCAACCGAGGCACTAGTGGCATCTAGAGAAAGTAAATAAGTGCACGGCGTACTAGCTCTCGGCTGAGTCACAAATGGCAGCTAGAGAAAAGTAAATGTGTGAAAGCTCCTGCGCCTAATAACTGTCTTCCCCTCCCCATACACTACTCGTGCTGAATCCACACCACGATATTTCTAATAACCGCTAAGTCTTCTAGGCAATTATATTAGCAGTTATATCCTAATGCTCGTCCTGTATGCACCGATGTACGGTCGATACGCAAGTCCGAATCTATATGGGACACGTGACATCGTGGCACACAGGTGTCGGGCCAATGAATGCGGCACAAACAAAGGTAGTCCCTTAACTCTAGGCCAAATGCATAAAGAAAACTAAATTATAGTAATTTACAACTACATATGGTTTTGAAAGAAAATATTTTATTTGCTAAAAATAAGAAAACGTATGCACGATATTGAGCAAGAAATTTAAACAGTAAAGGCAAGGTGTCTTGCCTGGTAGGGGGCCTGGCGTGGTGCGATGATCAGACAAGTTCGAGTATTCTATTAGCCATGATTGATGTACAAGGGTCCAAAAATCACGAGAAAATAGGGAAGGTTGATTAGTCATGATTGGTGACGATAATCGAAGAGAAAATTGGACTAAAAGATACTTATGCTAGTTTTAGAAAGTATTTCAAATATATATATATATATATATATATATATATATATATATATATATATATATATATATATATATATATATATAAAGACTAAATTTCTGTTAGAAAAATATTTTCCATAACACTTAAAATAAAAATTTCATTTTAGGTAAGAAAACTCTTAAGTTTGTAAAATATGTTGTTTGGGTAAAACTCCATTTCATATATAAAAATCTTTAAGTAATTATTCGAAAATATTAAAAATTCTTTTACGCCGAAAACTATAAATTTGTCGAATATATAAGTATAACAATAACTAACAATATTTTGATGCAAAAACTAAATTTTATCACAATACCACAAAAATAGGATAATATATTCTAGGCCAAAACTCTGTTTGAAATTACTATTGGCAAAAACCCTCATATCCTAAATTTTGCAAATCATAGTAAGAAAATTTAATACTAATGATATAACAGTAATAATAATGTAATTATAATACTAAAAAATGATAATAATAATAATAATAATAATAATATAATAATAACCACCTAAATTCTATACTGATTCTTCCCTCCCTAATTTATACACAGAAGAGAGAGAGAGAGAGAGAGAGAGAGAGAAAGAGAGAGAGGGAGTGGAGGAACGGGGTTTACCGGAGAAGCTCCGGCGCGCGGCTCGACAGAGGCAGCGGTGTGCCCGCGCGCTGCACGGTGATAAGTGGCTCCGGCGGTACGGAGCAGCACACCCGCGGTGGCGTCGGCCAGTGGTCACCGTTGAGGGGGGTCTCTCAGGAGAATCGCAGCAGCGATTGCCGTGGACCAGGAGGCCGCGATGGTCGGCCGCCGCGGGGGCTGTGCTTTGGGGTGGCGGATCGGGTCGACGAGACCTGGGGATGGGTGGCGGTGTTCCGGCGAAAAGGGCGGATGTTGGGTGAACGTGATGCAGATCTGTTGGCTACGCTGGCTGACAAAGCTCGTCCGTGGGGATGCGGCCGTGAGGGATCTCGTGGCGGCGACGGCAGTAGCTCCGACCGCACGGGAGGCGGCGTTGGGGTTTTTCGGCAGAGTACGCGCCAGCGGCACTGGAAGATCTTGCCAGGGAGCGGAGGGGTCTCGCCGGGCGGACCTGCTCGGCATGGCGCAGAGGAGGTAACGGGTCTCCCCCCTATTTCCCCTTTTCGATAGTGGTGGTAGGAACGATGATGGCGGAGATGGTATCCGGGTGCGGTGGTGGTCGGGAAGTGATGGGTGTTGTGGTGTTCGTTGCCACGGGGAGATGGTGGCAGCCGGATTTAGGGTGGTGTTGAGGTTGATGGACAGAGGTCAGGGTGGTGGTGGTCGTGATGGCGTAGTCGGAGAGTGTTCGAATTTAGGCAGGAGAGCTTTTGGTGGGTCGGGCGTGAGCCGAGGCCAGGAAGATTGTGGTTTTGTTGGCCGGAAGGAACGACGATGGCCGTCGTAGAGATGATGACGACGGTAGTGGTGATTGCTATTATGGCAGTAGGCCGGAGCGGTGATATGGGGGGGTCTGTGTGATTCGATTAGAGTTAGGGTGGTCGAAAAAAACTATTGTGTCGTGTGGGACACGAGGATGGAGTCGAGGTCCGGGTTTGTCGGACGAGACGATGGTTAACTTGTATATGTAGCAGGAAAAATATAGTGGATGGGGTATGAGACACGGACACAGACACGATGCACGAATTATGCTTGTGGGAAAAATTGAGTTGTGGAATTTCTTGTGATGGAATGCTGTGGAGAAAATAATGGCAACTCCCCTATATATAGGGTGGAGGACTCCTATTAAGATAAGGAGTAGGATAGTTTAAAACTCCGTTTGATAATCACTATTAATTCAAATAAATTTTAAAACAATCCAAATCAAATTCAAATTCAATCAAATTTAAACATCAATAAATCTTCATTTTGATTCAAATTCAAATAAAATCGTTTCAAATTTAAATTGTCTCATTTAATCAAATATTAACTTTTGAAAATATCTCAAATACCATTTTCATAAATAATAAAATAATTAATTTTGAAAATTGTACTATTTTTTTTAAAATAACTAATAAATATTTACGAAAATGGGTATGCACAATAATATTCATATAAATAAAATTTTCTAATAAAAATATTATTTATTATTTATAACTAAAGGGCCTTTAAAATGAAAAGAACAAACTTAGCAATTTTTTTGTATGATAGCAAAGTATTTATTATATAAATTACTTTGAACTATAAAAAATAAAAATAAATTTTTTTTCTAAAAATATGTACCCTCGCACATATTCGCACTCGACGAATAATTACGAAATACGCCGTTTGCGCATAACGTACAATACGACTACGTGACATACAATACAAAAAATTTAATTCAGTACCAAAATCGATAAAAATATAGTAGAAATTTAGGGGTTTTACATACTCAACTCATTAGCATAGGTAGATGGGTCTTTCTTTTCAAACTTTGGCTTTTGGTGCAAATTGGCCTTTGGCATAGGGTTCTTGTGTTTTGCCAAAGTTGATATTGGTTGACACCTATTGAGATAAGCGCGTAAATCTAAAAATTCTGCTCCCGGTGTCTCTGTTTGTGATACTTTCAATTTTCCTTGCTTGGATCTTGAAATTTGCAAGGTAGGAAAATCTTGACCAGACCCCATAGGGGTAGGTAAGATATCTCTCTGATCAGCATTCTTTTCGGTATCAGAGATCCGAGGACCTCTGCTTATAGGAATAGAATCTAATACATTTTCTCTGAGTCATAGACCAGAGAAGTTTTAGGAAAGACCAAAGGGTGCTTTCCTTTATTTTGAATAGGGTTAGCTTAGAAGCGTTTCCCTTTATTCCATGGTGTGACCATTTTAGGCATAGATTGTGCCAATTGAGGAAATGTCATAGGACTTTTCCCTTTGTTTTGTCTAGTGTTGGCACTAGGACATGAATTATCCAAGTTCAGAAGTTGAGAATAGAAAGAGGGAATAGCCAAAAGACTAGTTCCCTTGAGTTGTGCCAGAGTATCAGATTACGCCTGGGTTGCCAATTGCTTGGGTTGCACCATAGTCCTACGGACTACTGGTGGCACCTTGGCAGCAACATTGGTAGACTGTGCCTCGATAGTAGCTTGAACTGACTGCGCCTTGGCAGCAAAGATAGTAGTAGACTGCGCATGGGCAGCAGAGCGAGCAGATTGTGCCCTAGTAACAGAAACAGGCTGTGCTGAAGCCACTGAGGCGGATTGCGCTTTGGTCATTGAGCACTCAAGTTGTGTCTGGGCATACAGCGACTGTAGAAGATTTAGGAGTCCACACAGTCCTGTTCTTGGCGATGGCCACCGTGCTCTTGTTGCTCTTGGTGTTGATCATATTCTCGTAGGCTGTCTGGTTGACTTGAACAACCAGAGTCTTCTGCGTCTTACCGATCAACGCAATGTCACATTGAGTTGTCACTTTCTCGTCGGAGGAGAAAGTCGTCTCCAGCAGAGTCACCATTTTGTTTGCAAAAATAAAATTTGTTTTATTCCAAACTTGTAAAAGAGTACAAAGTATAATGAATTCTGGAGAAGTACAACTTTAGGAATCTGATCAGAAGATGATCACTTTATTTCTTGGACTATGTGAACTTGAAGACTGTAGCCTCTGGAGAATGCAACAGCAATTTTACAAGAGTTCTTGATCTCTGTCTGTGTCTCTCTGATTTCTGTGCCTATGTATCTGATGATTTCATAATGATTGGAAACTCTATTTATAGAGTTCAGGAAATAACTGTTTTAGCAGTTATTCTGATGTGCGCGAGGTTGGGTTGTGCTACATTAGGTTGCGCCAACCTCCTGTTGTGCCAAATTTTATTCATTTGTCAGTCGTGTACTAACTGTATTTAGACGCGTGGCATCATTTGATTGAGATGCGCGTGGTCGTGTACAGGATAGTAGACATGTCTTGAGAGATTAGTGGTATATGTGCCACGTCATCCTGCTTTAGAATGTCAGTTGTCTCAACTTCATCAGATTGTGCGAGCTTCGGTCAACTGCGCCTAACTGAGCCGCACTAGACACGTGGCAGCTTTTGAGCAGAAGCAATTCAGATTGTGCCTAGACGCAACTAAAGATTTTGTCTAGATTGCGCCTGGGCGCAACTCACGAAGTGTACAAGACAGTTGTCTACCAACTCTCCTTGAACGGCACAATTCACGAGATTCGAAGAGATTTTCCTCGTTCACTGTTGTGTCAGTTGTCAGCGTTGTCAGGTAATGATGATCATTAAGTGTCAGATGCCACATAGATTTTGGTGCAAAAAAGACTGGGCGTAGTCTGATATCAGGCGCAACCTGATCAATGGTGCAGCTTGTTCTCTGGGCTTCATATTAGTGGCGCAACCTGATCTCTGGTGCGCAACCTGATCACCGATTAGTATTTTCAGGGCGCAACTTGATTTTTAGGCTCTACACTAAGAATATCATCCAGAATATGGGATATGACATCAAAAGCAACCAGGGGCTAAATTACGGCCGGGGACGACGGTTGCCAATACGACACTTTGCTCCTCACGACAAACCCGAAAACTACTATCAACGAAACGGTGTTGGTCTGGGTTATGTCACTCCTCCAACAACTCCCGAAAGATCAGATGATGAAGCAGATCGTTGTTCTCATTCTTCTGATTCTTGCCTCTGGGACTCAGACTCCATCATTGGCGACATGTTCAAAGCAACTCTGTCCGTCAACATAGTTTTTGTTGACCAAATTGCGGACAATGTCCAATCAATCGAGCTTAAACAATGGGCTCAAAAGATGGATACTAGGTGGGAGCTGCACTTCGAACAACGTGAACCACCTACCGAAGACGAAGTCATCCAAGTCAATTTAGGAGATGAATAATCTTTTAAACCAATCTTCATCAGTAAAAGTCTATCTGGCGATGAACGGCAATCTTTTATACAGCTTATAAGAGAATAAATCGACGTCTTCGCTTGGAACTATAAAGACATGCCAGGCCTGGACCCTAAAGTCGCCATGCACCGCCTAAATATTTTGTCTAAAGCTAAGCCTGTGAAGCAGCAACAACGACAATTCCGACCAGATGTCATGGAGGCCATTGAGAATAAAGTCAAGAAGATCATTGGCAGTGGATTCATTCGCGAAGAACAACACCCTGACTGGGTTGCCAGCATCGTTTCAGTCATAAAAAAATGGTAAAGTTCGAGTCTGTATCGATTACCGTGATTTGAACTCTGCATGCCCGAAGGACGAGTTCCCTCTACCGATCACCGACGTAATGATCGACAATACTTGCGGCTTCGAGCGGATATCCTTCATGGATGGGTTCTCAGGCTAAAACCAGAATAAGATGTTCTCCGACGACGAGAAGCACACATCCTTTCGAACACCGTTGGGGGTATACTGCTATATGGTGATGCCCTTCGGATTAAAAAATATAGGGGCGACATACCAGCGAGACATGAACACAATTTTTTGCGATCATTTGCACAAAACAATGGAGTGCTACGTAGACGATATCGTAGTTAAAAGTCGTCTTAAGGGCAACCACCTCCAAGACTTGAGAACGGTGTTCGAACTAATGCATGCACACCAACTCAAGATGAATCCAACCAAGTCTTTTCTGGGAGTCTCCAGCGGTAAGTTCCTTGGTTTCGTCATCACTTTAAAGGGTATACATCTTGACCCATAGAAAGTGAAGGCTATCCTCGATATGCTCCAAGAAATCTTAAAGAGCTACGCGGACTGCAAGGAAGGCTAGCCTACATCAGACGATTCATTTCGAACCTTTCTGGAAGGTGTCAACCATTCACTCAGCTCATGAAGAAAGGCGTATCTTTCTTATGGACTGAACAATGTCAACGCGCATTCGACGACATCAAAAATTATCTCACAAGCCCCCCAGTATCGGTAGCTCCAATAATGGAAAAGCCTTTCTTACTATATGTCCACGCTATGTACCATTCTTTTGGTGCCCTATTAGCTCAGAAGAATGAAGGTGGCCATGAACAGGCAATCTACTACCTCAGCCGTACAATTGTGGGTACCGAGCACAGATACACACATGTGGAAAAGGAATGCCTTGTACTGGTATTTGCCATCCAGAAGACACGCCACTAGGTGTTTGGGCAGACTATCCACATCATATCTAAAGTCAATCCTCTTAGAATACTTATGACTAAACCGGGTTCTCTCAATTCCCGTTTAGCTACATAGGCAATGCTGTTGACTCCATATGATATGCTCTTCGTTCCTCAGAAGGCAGTAAAAGGCCAAGCATTAGCTAATTTCCTAGCAGCTCATCTGGTGCCAGAATCTTCCAAACTCTACAACGAAATCTCTGATGAAGTACTGGAGTCTAACACTGCAACTGAAGAAATCTCCATTTGGCGAATGTTCTTTGGCAGTGCATCAAGAACAGGACCTAAAGAAAATATTGTGGCCGTAGTAGCGTCGTGCTCGTGTCAACTGATTATCTGGTTATACATCGTGCATATTCTCTCGTGGAACCATGCACCAACAACGTGGCCGAATATAATACCCTATTAATCGGCCTGCAACTGATAAAAGAACTGGGAGTTGACTATCCCTTACTTGTATCTTTCATTTATTTGGAGAAGTTGAACTCTAGTATCTTAGATTATATTTATAGCTGTTTGGTAGTGGATTTGTTTCCACCCGACTATCTATCTTTTGACACTTTTTATTTGATACTATCTGGACTATCATTTTCTCTTGTGATTTTGTGGATGAGATATAGTTACTCATGATTGGCCTGTGATTTACAGCTTATGTATGCGCACGAGGATTCCACATATTAGAGTATTCTTCGTATGCATGCAGCTGGCATGTTTCGTATGTCTAGTCCTACGTATTTGGGACTGGGGCGTTACATTCGGGATCGCCGTAGCCTATTTTTTTTATGCTGGAAGAGCCACAGGCTGTCGAAGGTGCCTGTTGCATCCAAAGATCGGGGTCGGCGTACCTCGATTTTTATTAGGCTGGAAGAGCCCCGGGATTTGGGTTGATTGCCAATCCATACTCTGTCGAAGCGCACGCACGTTGACGAGAAAGCGATTCGCTCTGACGATGCACGGTGATGCGCCTACGCTGAGATGCTGAAGTAATGCGCCTAGCTGAGACACCAGAGAGATGCGCCTAGCTGAGGCACCAGAGAAATGTGCCTAGCTGTAGCTTTTAGGCTTTTTTCTTTGTAGTAGGATTTTTTGTAATAGTTTTTGTCATGTAATAGACTTTCTTATGTAAATAAAAGTCAAACTTTTTGTGTCTCTATTCTTTGCTGTTTCGTTATGCCAAGTGTTCTGTTGAGTTTCCTCGAAGAATGGCCATTCTCCGTCACTTTAACACGGAGAATGGCCATTCTCCGTTACTTTGACATGAAGAAAGGTCATTTTACGTCAATTTTAACACGGATAATGGAAATTCTCCGTCAATTTAACAAGGAGAATGACAGTTCTCCGTGATACTGACACGAAGAATGACCATTCTCCTGCATTTAATACGGGGAATGGCCATTCACTGTGATTTTAACACGAAGAATGGTCATTCTCAAGAATTTTAAGATGGAGAATGGCCATTCTACGTGATTTTTAAAACGGGGACTGGCCATTCTCCTGCATTTTAGGATTGGGAATAGCCATTCTCCGTGATTTTGACACGAAGAATGGCCATTCTCCATGGTTTTAACAATGTAAATATAATTCAAAAATGATTTTATTATAAAAGATAGAGCAGACGTTACAAAAGACGCAGACACAAAAGAATAAAAGACAAATAGATGATATAGAAAGAAGTTCTTAGCCCAATGATATTGTTGTTTTACACTGTCATTGCTAGGTTGGTAGTGTTACATATTCGCTTGAAAGCAACTTCTTAGCCCATCCCAACGTCTTAATTGTAATCTTCTGGTGAATGTTATCGTCATTTTCTATCGGTATTTCGAAGGGAGCAGTCATCAAGCACTTCATATAAAACATCGTGTACAAGAGACAGTTTTGATATCATTTTCATCCCACATTTTAACAACATTATAACTCCAGAAAACTTTATTCCTAACCATTTGTAATAAAACAAATGAACATAATTCATTAAATAAAAGAAGGAAAAAAAAATTCATCGTCTTCCATCTTCATCCATCAGAGTGGACTCCTTTCGACCTTTGCTGCTTAATTATATTGTTGCGCAATTTGGATTCTTCTTCATTGTGCTATAAAGATGCAATCCATACAGCAACTTTGTACCTTTTCTTTTCCGAATCAAACTGCATATAACAAACATAACATAAAAAAATATTGTTCTAAAAATTGTAAGTATTTGACGACATATTTTCAGACTTACATTGAGATAACGGGAGTTCAAACTACATCCGTCTTATATGAATAAAATTACAAAAATAGTACAATCAAATGTATTGTGTTGGCGGGGAACATTAGGACGACGGATTATGGAAAAAGTAGAAAAGTTGAACCTAGCATCTCTCAACTTCAAAATCTCTTCCTCGAGAAAGAGATCCAAATTTGAAAGCTACGATTACCAGAATAAAATATGTATTAGTATACCGCGAATCTAGTATGCAATTCATAAAAATTTATGAATATGAACTTACTATTTATTTTATGACTGCTTTGTTATAAATTGCATCATCTGTAGATGCAAGGGTGTTCCAAATTTCAACAGTATTTGTTTTAACCATAACTCTTACAAGAGTATAGTGGTCAAACAAAAGAATGGGTATGTATATCTGAATCAGGATTAATTCAGTAAAACAAATTAATCAATTTTCAGATAAATTGGGATTAAAATTTAAACAGAAATAGATTAATACCTTGTAACAAATGCTTGAAGATCCCATATAATCCTGGAAATATTTGTTCTTCTTCCATATTTCATGAAGTGGTTTGTTAGGTGGAGGTAACGTTGCTCTCTACATACACATCAATTAATACATTACGAACGACAAACAAACGAGAAAATTGTTAATGCATAATCATTAAAGAATAAAATGCTTACTTACCGTTAACTTTATTGGTAAATACCATACATTAGCTTTATTGACAGTTCTTCTCCGTTCCTCCGCGGTGAGAAGAGCCGATACAAGGGTTACAATCTGAGTATCTCATTAAAAAAATCAGCGATGGCATCGAAGTAAACATAGATAGCATCTAAAAAAAACTATCTACATACCCCAACTTTAATTCTCCTTTATGGAGCAAAGGACTTCATCTCAACCCGACTCACATAAATCTTGTTGCAAGATGATATTATCTCGCTAAGAAAAAAACGAATAGATTAGGGAAAAAAACTGTTGAAATGAAATGAAAACTCATATTACTTACTCGTCAGGTTTTACCATCCGCAAAAATATAATTGTAAAAACTCGAAGAACTACTAGTATACTGGCTAGGATTTGAGGTAACTTCTTGTTGAACTTTTCAAAGGTGTGACCGGTACTAAATTTCCTCTCATTCTTTTCGAAGAACTGCTAAAGTCAGTTTCTTCTAGAGGGATTATATCGAGAATTTGCTGGATTGATTTATCAGCTTTCTTCAGCCCTTCGTCCTCATCAGAAGATTCAACGTTAACCTCCTCCACAATATTAATTACTCCAGATGAAAATATCTTCTTCAAAGCGGAAGATTCTTCTATCTTTTTCAAACGTCGAGATATATTGATTTGTTCAAGTTCAATTGAACCAAGCTTATAATTGATCGAAATAAGTTGATCTGAAATCTTCGACAGTTGTTCTTCAAACCTGTGCATCATACGCGGAATGAAGGTTTCATTTGAAGCTGGCATCCAATCTTCTACCTCTTCTACATGTTCTTCTACATGTTCCATACTAGTAGTGTTACGACCCGCATCCACTTTTTCGGATACGAGACGTGTCCAAGCCAGCCTACGCCGCAGAGTCGGTGGTAGAACGTTGTCACTGCCATGATGCTCAAAATCATAAAAATATATTTATTGCTCATTCACATTTCTAAGATTTATTACAACAATTACAAGATTTATATCTGAAAGAAAAATACAAAATTCTTATACATATTTGAAATGGCTACAACATCTATCTAAAGTCTAAGTTTTGGCCTGCAAGTACACCCATATCTTCCAATGCTAAGAGAAGCCACAGCTAACTTGAAAAAAGTTGGTTTTCAGTCAGGAATAGAACAAACACACAAACCGACGGCAATGCAAAAATACAATAGAATTCACAAGACATAAAAATAACATATGTGAGATGAAAACAAGAAAGTAACTGATGTCATGGCAAGTAGTGAAGAAAACAAGGAAACAAATAAAAGACAACTATCTATGTGTTTTGAAATATCGGTTTCGACATGTGAACGGCTAGGGGTAAATTCGGCATCCTACACGTGTCGTGAGCAGCTGCTATTCTCCACGAAGACACGGGGGATAGTTCTGGGTAGTCCACATGTCTACTAAGATATTTTCCCTTCTGACTAGTACTCATAGACTCGAACAAGTCACAAAACACGAAAACATGATAATCACGAAATATAGTAAATAGAGATCCATGATACTAATTTCAGTTTGACGAACGTGTCAACAAGCAGCAAGTCATATGTATAAACATGAAATGTATAAACTACTATGAATCAAAAAACAATCAGAAAGTGCACTTGCCTGAATCCTTGCACAAACCGTAGTCACAAGTCGAGGATGAGGGGATTGCCAATCTAGAAGCTGTCAACCTATAACATACAACGTACCACAAACCATGCACGAAAACCACAAGTCAATTCTAAGGTTCTAGTTCTAAATTCATGGAATAAGTGGCTAATGGGTTAACTAATCTAATAATAGTTAATTCTGGAATAAATTACTTAAAAACCTAATTTAAGTTAATTGTCGGTATCAGTGATTTCCTCTTCTCCCTCAGATGTGAGGGGATTGGGCGATCTATCGGGGGTGACTGAGGCAGTTAGTGGGCAGTCACTCTGCCGGAACTTCCATGTCACTTGACACTAGAATATCAAATTGGTTGGAGAGAGCAATTTTTTGGGGACTGAAGGGGATCAAGGCCTTGCTGGGGTACTCGCTCTTGATTGTCTTGCCGTCGCTGGAACCGAATCGCGTGTGCGAGTTCGGAAGAGGTAGGAGGGGTGGCCTTGGAGTATTCCCCTTAGTCTGCTCGTTGTCTTTCCGGACAGATTTCTTTTTTAGTTCTGGGTGCAGGCGATGGCAGTGCTTTGGCAGGTGACCTCTTAAATGGCAGTGGTCGCAGTACATAATGTGGTTTTCGCAGATGATTTGTTGTGTGTGGGTCTGTTTGGCCAGCTCGATGGTGATAAAATTTGGTGGTTCTGAGGAGAGATCGAGTTCCACGCATATTTTGGCATAATGAGCCTTGGTGAGATTACTTGTCTCCGGCACCGTAGCCACGTACGTACCGAAGGAGTTGGCTATACTCCTGAGTGCCGCTGGGACAAAGCATATTAGGGGGAGGTTTGGCAGGGTCACCCAAGCAGCGACCCTTGCAGAGTCTACTTTGGTGTTGAAGTCTGGTGACCACTTGATTATCTTCATCTGGTGGGCATCGATTCTGCAGGTGCCCTTGGACCACACTGTCGTGTGGTCCCGATCGAAGGATAGGTGGAGAAGAATATGTCTGGGATCGAGAGGGGCCACTCGATACTCCGATGAGAGTCTCCAACTGGCTATCGCCTCCTGTCCCCTGGAAAGTTTGGGACACCCGGTGGAAGATTTAAGGATGAAGGTGTGGGGGAATGAGGATGACAAGGAAGACACTTCCAGGTCAGAGAAATGGACCACGGGAACTGCCGAGTCCTGATGGTAGTCGATGTCCGGGAGAGAGACGTCGGAGATTAGGGGGACTTTTGCGGTAGCTAAGTCCGGGCGAAGCATGGAGGCGTAAGACGGGGGGTAGCGACGGGAGATGGATGGTCCTGGGTCCCACCCCGGGAATGTTGTGGAGCAATCAGGGAAGTGTTGATGCCGGGTCCTGGTTGAAGGGACTTGGGTGCGGCCTGACAAAGCCTGGACGGAGAGGGATGAGATGAAGGACCTGCCGGGTCAACGGAGGGGGACGGGTCGGGAGTGGCTCCCTGAACAGAGGAGCGCGCCTCCGCCGCTCCGATCGCGGCCGAGAGGGCTGGGGAGGGGACGCCCTGGTCTGCCCGGGGGGTCCCCTTGAGCGGCGACGTCAGGGATAGGACGGCTAGCCTGGGCCGAGAGGGGGAGGTCCAAAGACTGGGAAGCTACGGGGGGAGCCAGATCGGGGACCACGGGGTCCGCGAGGGGTAGCGAGGGAGAGGCGGCTGGGGGAGCATCAGAGGAGGGGGGCGGGATGGGTGACCTTGCGGGAGAAGGGGAGACAGATAGGCAGGAAAGACAGCGTGGAATAATGGGGGTCCTGCGAAGAGATGGGTGACCTGCGTAGAAAGGAGTGGGGAAGCTGGGGGTTGGGCGTAGAATAGTGGAGAAGGGGGTCAGCGTAAAGTTGAGGGTGAGAATAATAGGGAGCGTAAAAAGAGGATGGGGAGTAGGATCCGCCAGCTGTTAAGGAAGGGAGTGATGGGAATAGCGCCAGCCCTCCATTTGCCACATAACCCGGGTGCAGGCCACCCAAAGGTCAAAGCTAGGTCCTGGGTGGGACCCACCATGAGGGAGATGGTTAATACCAGGATTACGTGAGGAAGCGTGAGTGTAAAGGGCAGTGGCCTCCTCGGGGTAGGCGCCAAAGGCAGAAGACCCGAGGTGCCTGACGGTGGGAAGCCCGAGACCTGCACCGCAGGGGGGCTCCCCACCCAATGGAAAATTGAACCCGTTTGAAAATTGAAAGTATGAGGGTGGGGTGGCTCCCGGCCGGTGACTACCCATCGATGAGCTCTCAACCCATGAGGGAACGGTCGAATAGCCGACTGCCGCGGCTGCCGGAGGGCGCTGCGAGGGCACGCGCCAGCTCGAGGAGAATGAACCGCCTGGCATGTAGGCTACGGCTCCGGGCGGAGGAGGGGGAGAACCTGCAGAGGGGGAGAAGGTGGAGGAGGCGGATTCGAGAGGGCGGGCGAGGCGGCAGAAGGAGGAAGACCAAGCATGGCCAGACAGTCATCCGGCCAGGGCTGAACGGGAGAACCGACCGGCCGGGCCGCCGTCCACTGGAAGAGAGGGGGAAGTGGACCTGCCATGGGGACTGGGAGAGGGGGGGAGCCGTGGAATCGAGGGTGGGCTGGGGGTGGTGCCGCCGGGCGCCGGCGAGGAAGGCTAAGGGATCACGAGGGGGCTGATCGTCCCCAAATCGCCTCCAAGTTCTCCAGAGCAACCTGCATCTGCTCTAACTATTATATATATATATATATATATATATATATATATATATATATATATATAAAGAGCAGCCAAGAGGTGGTTACTGTAGCATTGGCGTCGACAGGTGGGCCCCCCGAGTTGATGACTGGGTAATTATTTATTTTAATTCAGAAAATCATTTAAAAATCATTTTAAGTCCAAATAAACTCAAATAAAATCCTAAAAATTCCTAAAAAATTGTAGAAAATTACAGAAAATATATCTAACCTCCTAGAATATAAATAAAAATACTTTACCTCATATTAGTCCCAAATGGCCTCATAATAAATATTGAAAGCCTTTGAAAATATATAAACCTTAATAAATAAATACTTAAAAATTCTCAAAAATTATGGAAAAGTTCTAGAAAGCATAAAATAGTATAATGAACCCTAAAAAAATATTTGGAGTCAATATTTGCTCTTAGGCTAGCACAATAAATTTCAGAAGTCCTAGAAAATAGGTTTTTCCTATATTTACTTATCAAAGTAATTCAAGAAAATACCAAAAAAATTCACAAAATTTAGAAAATAGTTTTTGAGGTTCTAGGACCTAAATAAAATACTGGGTCCCAAAAATAAACTCCGAATGGCCATATGGTAAATCATGAAATTCAATAGAATATATAAATCTTCACAAAATAGATATTTAAAAATTATCTAAAATATCTAAAAATTATGATAAACTATATAGTAGCTAAATAATGCTTACTAGGGTCCAAATGACCATAAAAGTAAATCGTAATCAAATAAAAATAATAAAAAATAAAAAATTGGGAAGTGGGCTTACAAGTAGACATCTTTCTTCAGTACTACAAAATGAAATAAGAAAACTATTCTATGTATTTCAGAATAAATAATAGTTGAAACAAGAAAACTATTGTATATATAACAAGAGAAAAGTACAAAAAGTGAGGAAGATGGAAAGACAAATAAATTTTGGGACTAACAAAGAATCTACTAGCCGTTAGAAAGGTTATCATGAAAGGTTATCTTGATTAACAATTTTAGGAACTCTAGAAGAGGTTTAATTCCGCTGGTACTCCTCGTTGTTCGAGGAGGGCTTGACGAAGTCCGCCGCGAACCAGAACTTCTTCTTTCCTTCTTCATCTCCGTTTCTCCTTCCACCACCACCACCACCATGGCCTGTAGCTTTATAACCAAAATATTAAATTGTTAGATGAAACAAAAAAATTTACAGAAAGATTACTAAATCAAAATAACACATATTCATTGAAAACATGAGACTAAAGATGAAAACGTTTCAAAAGCAACACCACAATTTTACAATAACTAAGCAGACTATGCTAAGAAATAAATAAAATTTGGGATTGTATCCTCCTTAGATTTAATTTACACAAAGAAGAGATTTGAGAGAACGAACTTTTATCAGCTTCCTACCTCTCTTCTTCCTATGAATTCTTCCCTTACTATTATCCACATTGTCGACAGGATTTTCGTCCTTATCGTCGTCGGTATCATCATCTAGATCGCCACCAGCTATCGGAGCATCAGTGGTATCGTCGTCTACATCACCTCCAGTCAAGGACACATTGTGTCTTTCCTTTTCGGACATATTGTTATGTATACGTAGTTGCACAAAATATTAAATTGGATGGACGAAAGAGAGAGTAAATATAAGTTAATTTAGGGTGTCTATTGAAAAAATTGTATTGAAGAATGACCTGCTATAGCAAGTTAACAAGAGGTCAAAAGTCAAAACAGCATTAAATGATGTCTCCTGGTTATTTAATCTGAATTTAATCTGAACCATTGGATCAACATCCAATGGTTCAGATTTAGGATGTATCGATACATCCCAAAAGGGTGGATGTATTGTAGAATTTTAGACACACACACACACACACACACACACACATATATATATATATATATATATATATATATATATATATATATATATATATATATATATATATAAGTTGGGCTTCACCATAAAAAATTTCTAGAGGTGTATTTTTTATTCTTAAATAATATGTTGTACTTTTTTAATTGATATGTGCAGTATGACGAGTATTCCAACACAAAAGAGAGTAATTTATTTACAATGCACAAAAAAATGCAGTATTTTTTCCACCTTATATTTAATGCAAGTGTCACAGTCATTCTTGGAAGTTAAATAAGGTATAATGAAAAGTCTCCTTGACAATAATATTCTATTTCGGGAAACCAAATGATGCATTTACAGTGAAGCTGAATAGCCAAGCTCCAACTTTCTTGAATGCATAGTGCAGTTACGTGCAAGATGCAATCAATTTCTTGGAAGTTAATAAGTCATGCTATCATCAAGTAAAATGGGTTGTAATAACATTACTTACTAATCTTTTGGTAAAAAAAAGACATTCCCAATTTTCTATAGAGTTTAGTTCAGTTCCAAAATGTATGGGTGATTTACCCAACAGATTGCTAGAGATAGAGAGGTTGTGGTAGGGGTGAGCATTATTCGATTTTGGACCGAAAATTGAACCGAACTGAATCGAATAAGAGATTCGGTTCGTTTTTTTAAAAATCGGTTCGGTTTCATTTTTGGAAATACTAAATTTTCTTATTCTGTTTCAGTTTTGGGATTCGGTTTTCGATTTTTTCGGTTTCGGTCCAAAACCGAAAACCGAATAAGAAAATTTAATTACTATATATATATATATATATATATATATATATATATATATATATATATATATATATATATATATATATATATATATATATACTATGGCCTCGTTTGGTTCACGGAAAGGAAATCAATTCCCATGTATTTTCCATGGGGATGGGAAAGTAGAATTCCTATCAAATTTCCTTTCCTATGTTTGGTTGGTGTAGGAAAGGAAAGAAAAAATATATCATTGTTCCAACAATATCCAATGCCAACATAATTATAATGAAGAGTTAATTGGTAAAATAGGTAATAAAGCAATGCTACTTTTGTCATAATGTTTGTAATTAATGTTGGAAAAGGAGGAGGGAAAATGAATCCCATGGGTCATGAGAGGAACCATTTTTCCTCCTATTTTCCCCCATGTTAGGAAAGTGTTTTCCAAATTTGTGGTTACCAAACAAAGGAAAGGAACAAGTTTCCTTTCCGGATTCCTTGAATCCGTGAACCAAACGAGGCCTATAGGTATATACTAAATATGTCTAGGTATATTTAGTTACTATATATATTAACAAAAAAGCGCAAAAAAATATTAACAAAATGAATAAACCGAAAACCGAACCGATTTAATTTTGTTCGGTTTGATTCGGTTTTGGGCCAATTCGGTTTGGTTTCGGTTTTGATTATTCGGTTTTGGTCCAATTCGGTTTTGGGTTATTCGATTTGGTTTAAACTGAATTAATCAAATGCTCACCTCTAGGCTGTGGGTGTTTTTTTTGCTCAGACTAACAAAGAAACAAACTTTCTTCTTCACTTCACATGGGCTTCTTCCAAACAGGTAATATTTAATATTAATGCACAGATAGATAGATAGATAGATAGATAGATGTGGGATAGAATGGTCTAATGGTTTTTACAAAAAAAAGAAAAAAAAAGAAGGATTCTGGCGACTTTTTCAATGAATCGTTCAACGCTACCTCAAGATTGGATTTTGAGATGGTAGGCACCTCCCTTTTGGTTTTTCCAGTGACGAATCTTCCCTCTCTGTTGTGTTTTTTTTATGTTTTTGTTGTTGTTGATGGGTTTAATTTAATCTTGATATTTATTCATTTTCTTGATTTTTTTTCCTGCCATTAGTGAGAGGAGGTGGACAACACTGAGGAATAGATGGCTGGAGTTGATTATAGTGGAGGAGGGCTTCCGAGAAGATCCCATAATAGCGGAAAAAAAAAGACATTATTATTTTTCGAATTTCGGATATTAACAAGAGACTATATATATATATATATATATATATATATATATATATATATATATAACTTATCAGATTTTGGATATTCGGATAATAATAAAATATTAGGTAGATTCGAATTTTTTTTATCAGATCGAATCGGATTTTATCCGTTATCCGTTAAATTAGACGGATACGAATTCGAAGTATCAAACGAAATATATGTTCGAATATCGGATCGAATTCGGATATTACAAAAAAAAATGGATATGGATACGGATATTGTCCAATCCGCATCGATAAGCATTCGTTGACAGGCCTATGATATAGTTGTCATCCCATACTATGTTGGTGTCTCATTCCTCTTTTCAAGAGGAGGCGTAATGGGAGTTGGTGCATGACCCATTGCTCCCCTTGGCACGCCAACTCCGATTTCCAAAAAAAAATGAGAAAACAAAAGGATTTTTAAATATGGCTACTAGGATTCGAGCCCAGGTCTCCACGGCCACAAGATAGATTTCTAACCACTGAACTACAGCACTTTATGATACTAAACAAACAGTATTATTAGTTAGGTGTTAAGTCAATGTTCATTTGTCTGAAGAGTGTTTGAATTATATTTGTCTCAAAATTGTTTGGCGTAAAAAAAGGGAAAATTTATCAAATGTCCAAAAATCGCAAAAATTTTATGAAAAACCCACCGCAAAATAACATTTTATCGCGTGCCCAAAATTAGCGAAAAATATATAAAATGGTGCGGAATGACCTTTTTGTCCTTCTAATTTATTGAAAACACCCACGAAACCTACTCTTCAAAAAAAATGTTTCAATTCTTCCTCTTCTTCCATACGCTGCTCACAACACATTCATCAAAACCAAGCGATGAAAGCTCCAAGAAAACCATACAGCAGTCTGGTCCCATCGAAAGGACTCTTATATAGAGCTCACTCGCCGAGACGCAGCCTGCTGCATCTAGTACTTATTCCAACAGAAGTCGTTCCATTAATTGGATCTATTCTCGTAACATTCGTCCAAATTGATTTGATCGATGCCGCAATTAGGTGTTATCGTTTACCAAGCTCAATGATTGAGTTAGATGGTCATCTAAGTTCCCGACTGATCTGACCCGACGCAAGCATATTACGAAGTCCGCCGGCTATCGGAAGCGGGGCACTATATAATATACCACTTCAAACCTTACTTCCACTACAAAAATTTGTCAGATTAGCGACGTCTAAATATGTCGCTAATCTCAGCGAAAACGTCGCTAAATCAATTTAGCGACGTTTATGGCGACGTTTCAGGAACGACGGAAAAAATGTGTCGCTAAATGAGAAAACGTCGCAAAACGTCGCTAGGGCGACGCTATTTCGCGACGTCAATGACGTCGCTAATTAGCGGCGTTATTTGCGACGTTTGTTATTTGACGCTAATCAGCGACGTAAAAGGCGACGTTATAGCGTGGTCGTCGTTTAGCAACAGATTTGCGACGTTTTGGCGACGACGAGCTGACATCAGATTTGGTGCCACGTGTTGCCACGTCTAAATTTAGCGACGCTTTTAGCGACATTTCCTGGCGTCGCTAATATGTAGCGACGAATACTAACGTCGCTAAAAATGTCGCTAAATTAAAAAAAATATTAAAAAAAATAGGTTCCAGAAAGCAAATGATGCTGGAGCTGGAGCCTGAGCCAAAATACAGAATATAAAATACAGAATACAGAATCCAATCCCTGGGTTCGCCGACCCCCTCGGTGGAACACTCAATACCGGCACGCACAATACATTCCAGAATGTACAAAAAATATAAAGAAAAAATACTATCCGCAACGAACAATGTCAATATATAATATCCTCAACACAGCCAAATCAATATCCGCAAATACGTACAAACTCAGTATCCTCAACGAAAAAACTGAATATCCCCAAATACGTACAAAGTAAAAATACAAAATACAGAATCTAATCCCTGGGTTCGCCGAAAATACAAAAACAAAGATTGACACACATTTCTAATTCATATGTATTTTAAGTTTGAGAACGGATGGCTCAGAACACAACCCAAAATTCATTCTAGCATACATTAGTGTGAATCATCTATGTTCTGTACATATGGTGTAGTATACGTTCTTATTGAATCTAGTATCTAGTATCTGAAGAATGTAACAGAATAAAGATGAACTCACATAATGTAATACTAAGACATCATCTACTACTATATAAGATATAGTGATAGGTTGTCGTATCATCATTGTCGAGGGATGAGGGTCGCAGGACAGTCAACTTTATCTATGGCTACATAGTTTCTGCCTCGCCAGTCGAACGGCTGCAGGAACTATGTCCTGATCACCATGTCGTACCATAGTTTCTGTCTCGTCAGTCGAATGGCTGCAGGGACTATGTCCTGGAGCTGGAGCCAAAATACAGAATCCAAAATACAAAATACAGAATCTAATCCCTGGGTTCCCCCACCAATTCATTTCCCCCCATTTTACTCTCTCACTCTCTCTCCTCCCCCCTCCGGCGCTTTCACTCTCTCCGGCGCTCTCACAGTACTAATTCATATCTATTTAAGTGTGAGAACGGATGGCTCAGAACACAATCCAAAATTTATTCTAGCATACATTAGTGTGGATCATTATGTTATGTACATATGGTGTAGTATATGTTCTTATCGTATCTAGTATCTGAAGAATGTAACAGAATCAAGATGAACTCACATAATGTAATACTAAGACATCATCTACTACTATATAAGATATAGTGATAGGTTGTCGTATCATCATTGCCGAGGGATGAGGGTTGCAGGACAGTCAACTTTATCTACGGCTACATAGTTTCTACCTCGCCAGTCGAATGGTTGCAGGGACTATGTCCTGATCACCATGTCGTACCAAAGTTTCTGCCTCGCCAGTCGAATGGCAATATATAATATCCTCAACAAACAAAATCAATATCCGCAAATACGTACAAACTCAGTATCCTCAACAAAAAAACTGAAGGAAGGATCAGTGCTTTCTAGTTCTCCTCCATCCATCCATACATTCCTCCGTTCTGATCAAGCCTCTTCCTTTCTTCTCTAATCCACCATAGCTCTAGACCCATCTGCTCCTCCCTACTTTCCTTCTTCTTATTTGACTCTCTCAGCCACATATGATATTCAGCTCAAGTATAGAGGCGGGGGAGAAGAAGTGGACAGGAATAGGAGGCCGGGGAAGCAGCACAGCCGGCGGCATGACCTTGAGGAAGTACATAGGTTTTCTTCAACATTCGTAGGAGAACTATAAGGATATATCTTTTCACAACATGTCACCTTGTCAAAGACCCTTAATGTGAATATCACGTTATTGCGGTGTCAGAAGACCAACATGTCATAATTTTTTAAGCCGTATGCTTTGACATAATCCTCCCAACTCTTTCCTCCTATGTAGTAATGCAAGATTACTACATAGGAGGAAAGAGTTGGGAGGATTATGTTAAAGCACACGGCTTAGAAAATTATGACATGTTGGTCTTCCGACACTGCGGTAACGTGATATTCACATTAATGGTCTTTGACAAGGTAACATGTTGTGAAAAGATATATTCCTACGGATGTTGAAGAAAACCTATGTACTTCCTCTAGGTCATGCCGTCGCTGTGATGCTTCCCCGGCCTCCTAATCCTGCCCACTTCTTCTCCCCCGCCTCTATACTTGAGCTGGATATCATATGTGGCTGAGAGAGTCAAATAAGAAGAAGGGAAGTAGGGAGGAGCAGATGGGTCCAGAGCTATGGTAGATTAGAGGAGAAGGAAGAGGCTTGATCAAAACGGAGGAATGGATGGATGGAAGAGAACTAAAAAACACTGATCCTTCCTGTTGTGAGAACGGATGGCTCAGAACACAACCCAAAATTTATTCTAGCATACATTAGTGTGAATCATCTATGTTCTGTACATATGGTGTAGTATACGTTCTTATCGAATCTAGTATGTAGTATCTGAAGAATGTAACAGAATCAAGATGAACTCTCATAATGTAATACTAAAACGTCATCTACTACTATATAAGATATAGTGATAGGTTGTCGTATCATCATTACCGAGGGATGAGGGTCGAAGGACAGTCAACTTTATCTACGGCTACATAGTTTCTGCCTCGCCAGTCGAATGGCTGCAGGGACTATGTCCTGATCACCATGTCGTATCGTAGATTTATGCAAATGGAGCTGGAGCTTGAGCCAAAATATAGAATCTAATCCCTGGCTTCGCCGAAAATACAAAAACAAAGATTGACACACAGTTCTAATTCATATGTGTTTTAAGTGTGAGAACGGATGGCTCAGAACACAATACATTATAGCATATATTAGTGTGAATCATCTATGTTCTGTACATATGGTGTAGTATACGTTCTTATCGAATCTAGTATGTAATATCTGAAGAATGTAACAGAATCAAGATGAACTCACATAATGTAATACTCAAACATCATCTACTACTATATAAAATATAGTGATAGGTTGTCGTATCATCATTGTCGAGGGATGAGGGTCGAAGGACAGTCAACTTTATCTACGGCTACATAGTTTCTGTCTCGCCAGTCGAATGGCTGCAGGGACTATGTCCTGATCACCATGTCATAGTCCAATACAATCCAGAGATTGACACAATACTAATTCATATATGTAGTCCAATACAAATAGTCTAATACAAAAACAACCCACAATACAAATAGTCCAATACAAATAAGTACTAATAGCTAATGAGAACCACACAGCTCACGCAAACGCTCAGTGATACGATCACGCAACCACCTTAAAAAAGTAGGATCGACGGTGTTTGGATGGATGTAATCCCTTGCAAGTGCTGCATCAATAGAACTCCCGGTCTCACTAGCTATCGGTGCTATATGAGTAGAACTCCCGGTCTCACTAGCTATCGGCACTATCGGTGCGTTCGAATCGTAGTATAACATTTTTCGGTGTCGGAAAATAAATAATTATTACTAAATTATCAGATTTTTCGGCACTATCGGTGCCCCTGACCAAGCCACCCCCCTACACCACCCCTAGCCCAAACCCGAACCCTACTCCTAGCTCCCCTCCTCCAGCCGCCCTCGTCCCCCCTGCGCCGGAGAGAGTGAGAGCGCCGGAGAGAGTAAGAGAGAGGGAGGGAAAGAGTACCACGTACCGGAGAGGGAGGAGAGTCGCCGGAGAGAGTGACAGTGCCGGAGAGAGTGAGAGCGTCGGAGGGGGGAGGAGAGAGAGTGAGAGCGCCGGAGGGGGAGAGAAGAGTCGCCGGAGAGAGTGACAACACCGGAGAGAGTGAGAGAGCCGAATGGAAAATGAACCTTAACCCGAACCCTAACCCTAGCTCCCCTCCCCCAGCCGCCCTCGTCCCCCCTGCCCCACCCCTCCAGCCACCCCCACTCACCCCCAACCACCCGCATCCCCCCCTGCACCTCCCTCCGAGCCACCCGCACCCCCCCAAACCACCAACAACCAAAACAGACGGAGAGAGAGAGAGAGGGAGGGGGAGAGTCACGTACCAGAGAGGGAGGAGAGTCGCCGGAGAGAGTGAGAGTCACCGCCGGAGAGAGTGAGAGTGCCGGGAAGGAGAGAGAGTGAGAGAGGAAAATAGGGGGAAATGAAACGTTGGGGCGGGGATATAATTAGAATTTAGCGACGCTTAAACTACCGTCGCTAAATGCGTCGCTACTAGCGATGTCCCAACGACGTTTCGCGACGACTGGGTCATGTGCTTAATGTACGTCGTTGTGTCGTCGCTAGTAGCGACTATGAGTGACGTTTATATAAAACGTCGCTAATGTTCACAATTTAGCGACGTTAATCTAACGTCGCTAAATATACGTCGCCAATTGAGCAGATTTTAGTAGTGTTCAAAAACTCGTCAGTGACTCCATTCGTAATCTTCACACCATGTCGTCATCATCAGTTCCCACTTCATCATCATCAGCAGCATCAACTGGAACCCCACTTCATCATCAACATCAACATCAACCGGAACCCCACTTCATCATCATCATCAACATCAACTGGAACCCCATGTTACGCCCCAAAACCAAAATAATAGTAAGTAGAGATGGACCAGGGCAGCTACTTAATACCAAAGTACTCCAGTACTCTGAAATAACGTATAATCTGTCAAGACATGAGGGTTACTACTACAAGCCAATAGTTAATCCTACGTCAAACGATCCTAGGTATCTCAATCACAGGCAAATATATAAACTACAAGAAGTATGATCATCAGACATACAATAGTAAAGCGTCCCAAACCATATATACATGGATGATCATGAAGCCAGACATACAAAATAGAGAACTAGCAAAAGTAATAGTCATACTTGATAAGCTCTAGCTATAGTCTAGATTACGCACATCATGTTTAGGCCTACAGGCTACATGTCAAGATCCCAAAATAGGAGCTAAACATGTGCTCGGAGGCTAAACGCCATAAAAGAATAATGTACAAATCAAGTGGGAGAATGAAACAAGAAACCCACTAAGGTACTCTGGTGCTCCGGGTAGTCACCGTCGAGTAGATGGTATGGAAGATCCTTTGGTCTCCTCTATCAGATATGGCCAAACAAAACCAGTGGGGTCAGACCCCCAATAGCAAGTACTACAAAGGAAGCCAAACTTATGAACTAAAACCAGCAATAACTAATATGGCAACGGTTATAGACAGAAATAAGCAAATGTTGATCGAGACTCGTGCACTACCAATGTACTTATTCCGAGAATAGAAAAGATAATAAGCAAAGCAACCTGGAGCATAGTGTAAATAACATGTGACATAATATAAACTGTGGATATGTAAGGTAAAAGAAAACATGTGAATATGTGAAATAAACTGACTATATAAAAAATGTGAGATATCTGAACATGTGAGCATGTGAGATAACTGGACATGTGAGCATGGAAGACAACTAGGACATGTGAGCATGTAAGGTAACCAGGCTATGTAAACATGTAGGGTAACTGGAACATGTGGGCATGTTAGAACTACATAGAACGACAATGATAAAATAACTTAGGAACTATTTCGGAACTCAAGTTACAACCCATAAACCAAACAAGGACCAGGGTTGTAACCCTTCTCCTGAACAGAACTTAGTTTTTAATTATTTATCTACAAAATTAAAGTGTAAACAATAATGTACTGAAATAAACAATCCGGACAATGTCTAGATAAAACTAGACTAGACTGGACTTCATACAACAATCACGGCCAAGTAATGAGTACGGCTTTATACATTAGTTAACTTGGGTTGTCACAATCATAATTACTAACAAGTTGCACTTTTGAGAAATCCAATCCAGTTACCTGCCCTGCAGACTACCCGACTTATCTAGGCCAAAAGAAAAAGAAAGTAATGATGGATACATCGCCCAGGAGACAAATGTATCCAAGATCTAATAGTGGGTACATCGTTCAGGAGACAAATGTACCCTATAAACATATAATAGTTGGTACATCACCCAGGAGACAAATGTACCCTATAGACATATACAAGGTGCAACACTCGACGGTGAGTTGGAAGTGTGCTCATCATGACAGATAGCTCCAAATCTATTCAGGTTGGGGCCGGGACAAAGGGCTTGCAGGTAACTAGAAAATTCTTTCCTTCCAATGATCTAGATAATCAAGCTAGTTGTTTAGTCCTTAACATTCTCTTGTTGGATTCTGGGTGTAGCATTCCGCAGAATCTATCCTCGACATGATATGTAAGACTTAACAATAAAAGAAAGTGCACTATAACAAGCCACAACAAGAAAATATAATAAGCTAGAAGCTAGGAGTGCGCTAAGATGAGCCACTATAGAGAAAATAGGAAGTGCGTCATGACAGACCACTATCATGTAAGCCAGAAAAGATATGTATAAGAGCACACCATGACGGGTCACTATTTAGTAAGCAAAGAAGACATGTAACTTGAGTACGCCACGACGGACCATTATCTAGTAAGCAAAAAGACATGTAACTTGGGTGCGCCACGACAGGCCATAACAAAGAAATTCTAGACATGACATAGATTACAAAGTATAATAAATCTGGGAAGGCATGGCATACATATCATAGCATATAAGAAAGAATCGAAAGGAAAGACATATCATGGCATGTGAAAACGAATAAATAAAAGTAAGTACATGACATGGACTAATAATTAAACATGTGCTCGTGTCAAGTGTATATAGGGTGTACATTCTCTAACTATACAAGATCATCTAATCATGTTAAGAATTTATTACAGTAGAAGAAAATATCTAAAACTGTCAAGTACAGAAAATATGCCAAAAGATCAAAACTATGATTGAAATTATTAGTCGCATATGAACTCCAGCTAAAGTAAAACAAGAAGACTCTTGAAGCCAAGATAAAGATCTACAAATTTCATATTTTGAGTTTTACAAGATTCTATCTATAAAATAGCTTAAACAAGCAACAACAACCATTTAGAGTGATTCGTGCATGGGCAAAAGGCGCATAGCGCATGGTTCAAGGCATGCGAGTTGCAAGGTGCACGAGGTGCACGAGGTGTAAGGTGCACGAGGTGCGCGAGGTGCAAGGTGCACGAGGTGCGCGAGGTGCAAGATGCACGAACCAAAAGGTGCGTGAGGTGCGCGAACCAAAAGGTGCACGAGGTGCAAGGTGTACGGACCAAAAGGTGTGCGAGGTGCGCGAACCAAAAAGTGCACGAGGTGCAAGGTGCTCGGACCAAAAGGTGCGCGAGGTGCAAGGTGCGGGGACTAAAAGGTGTGCGAGGTGCGCAGACCAAAAGGTACGTGAGGTGCACGGACCAAAAGGTATGCGGACCAAAAGGTGCGCGAGGTGTCATCCCTACCAGCAAGCTTTTGGCCATGGAATTTTAGAACCTTCCAATGTCCGTAACTTGGACTAAAGGACTCAAAATTGGGCAAAATAAAGGTACAAACTGAATGAAATTGAATTCTCTACAACATTGGACAAGTAGTTTTCAAAAATAATGAAGTTTAAGAGTTCAAAACCAAGAAAAACCAAAAAATGTAAATTTAGATCTATAAAAATGTAACCATCAAAATCAAAATCTTCCAGTTCTAAAGAGGCTTAGAATCAAGCAAAGAAGACAATAGAACAAACAAAATGGCAAAATTCTAATGTTCAAGATTTGGCAAGATGTACTTGCCTAGGGTTGGGGGAGGAGTAAATGAAGAAGAAGATGAAAAAATAAATGAAGTAATGAAGAGAGAGAGAGAGAGAAGTTGGTTTTTATACAAAACCCTTCTCATCTAAAACCAACCCAAACCAAGCCATGCCAAGTTGAACCAAACCAAAATAAACCAAGTCAAGATTAAAGCAAGTTGAGGCTAAAAAAGACAAGTCAAAACAAAGGTCACCTGACAAATGTCAGAATCCCGTACACGTATACTAAAAATACGTATAACCGAAAATGAGAGTGACAGGCATGCCGTCGGTATACTGGCGGTATGCCGGTCAAGGAGAAAATCTATAAGTTGGAGAAAAATTAAGGCATTCCGAAAACCAAGAAAATACGAAATACAGTACAAAATACGTATCCGTATATAAATACTGATATTGTGAGACGAGTCTCATACCCTAATTAGAGAAGAGAGAGCTGATGTGAAAAGAACTAAGAGCTTTTTGTCATTCTCCGTGTTAAAATCATGAAGAATTCACATTTTTCGTGTTAAAAATACGAAAACTGGCCTTTCCCCATGTTAAATTGACGGAAAATTGCTATTCTCCATGTTAAAATGACAGAGAATGGCCATTCCCTATGTTAAAATGCAGGAGAATGGTCATTCTCCGTATTAAAATCATGGAGAATTAACATTCTCCGTGTTAAAAATATGAAGAATGGTCTTTTTCCGTGCTAAATTGACGGAGAATTGCCATTCTCCGTGTTAAAACCGAGAATGGCCATTCCCCGTTGTAAAATCATGAAGAATGGCCATTCTCCGTACTAAAATCACGGAGAATGATTATTTTCGTGTTAACATGCAGGAGAATAGTCATTCTCCGTGTTAAAATTACGGATAATGGTCATTCTCCGTTGTAAAATCACGTAGAATGGCTATTTCCCGTGTTAGAATGCAGGAGAATGACCATTTCCCGTGTTAAAATCATAGAGAATTATCATTCTTCGTATTAAAATCACGGAGAATGGTCGTTCTCCATTGTAAAATCACGTAGAATAGCCATTTCCCGTGTTAGTATGTAGGAGAATGGCCAGTCCCTATGTTAAAATCACGGAGAATGGCCATTTTTTGTGTTAAGATCACGAAAAATAATCTTTTTTCCATCTTTTTTTAAAGTATATATCGATTGATATCATACTTTTCATTGTTGTTTGTTTTATATCAGTGCAAACAACCGAGAAGCTCGAGGAGACAAATAAAAGGCTCAGGAATGAGAAACGCAAGCTTTAAAAATAAGTTGAATCGTTGCAGAATGAAGCCATTAAAAATGACTTAATCGCCGAAAAACTTCAAATCTCTCCACGAAGATGATGAAGATGATGATGATGAGCGATGATCTGAGTTTGACTGAAGAAAAGTACAGTGAATTACGAACAATCTTTACGATCTCTGCTGAAAATAAGAGCAATAGAATTCAGATCTCTCGTGAAGAAGAAGAAGAAGAATTAAGAAGACGAAAATCACAATCAAAATCTGAGTTTGTGAATTCAAATACATATATATGACCAAATTTACGCGAAGGGGTAGCTATGGTATTATAAAAATGGCAATTTTGTAAATACATATCATCTTAAAACGAAACATCGATATACAATAAGCATAGTGTCTGGATTGCCATTTTTTCAAAATGACGATGTTCAAGTTAGGCAATTTTAATGTCGCAATCACTGTTATCATCCGAACTTGAATACGAATGAAGCCTCGCAAACATCAAGATCCATCCCGTTGTAACTAACTACCATCACCGAGACACGATTTTCAATTTATATATTCATTCTCATATTTCTAACTCGTACTTTCAAATCATGCTACCGACTCTTCACACTCACTCGAGTTCGTTTGCACGATTACTTCGTACCTATTCAACTCATTTCAAACAATTTTTGTACCGACTTAACTCAATTCTGACTGAGTCAACTATTTTCTCAATGTAACATTCCCTCGCTATGCTCAGCCTATCGTTTGACTTATACTTAATGAATTCTCGTCCGACGTATCATCCATGGATACGACTTTGCGCATAATCGTTCAACTCAATTCATCGAAGCATACTTGTATCGACTTCTATCGAGTCATTTTCACTCGAGTCTCGGTACTACTTCGTCCACTGAGGACAAACCTATCGTAACCAACACAATCATCTCGACAGAATCTATTGTAAGTCACCAAACGGCTTAACATAGCTATCGCTAAGTGGTATTGCATATACCACTCAGGAATCGAGCCTATCATTATCGATACAATGCTTCGCTACACTGATCGCACAAGTGGTATTGCATATACCACTCAAAATTGATTCATTACTCGACATCACACTCCACGTAGGTACGACGTTTGTTTCAAGTTAACTATCCCATGGCGATCGTCTCCGATCCCAGCTCTAGCGTTCGCTTACTCGAGTTGGCACAACAACTGGACCAACATGATATTGTTTGCTCAAGTTCGACATTCATTCCCGAGCCAACCGTGCCTTGGTGATCATGCCGATCACACACACAACATTCGCTAACTCAAGGCTTAACGCGACATACGGCCAACATAAATGTTCGTCTACTCAAACTCGACTAGCGACCAACTCGACTTGTTCCAATCGCTCTATGATTTCTCAATCCTATCGTTGTAACTCGTGCCATAATTCTTCTTAATACTCAAAGCAACTAGTCGAATTCGTTCGACGCGTGTGATGTCTATTTGCGTAATCATACCCAATGTAACCTCCCATAGCTCAACTTATTATACCGACACAATAATTCACTTGACGTGCTACACCAACGCAACAAACCATTATACATAGTACAACCAATAATTTGTAATATTACTACATCTATTCAACATGTTCGCTATCCATTCGCATAGCCACATAACACGTATCTCCTCATATATCGACTCATTGCACTTCGTGCAACCAGCAACACGTATCTCTTTGCACTTCGTGCGACCAACAATACGTATCTTATTGTACTTCATGCAACCAACATCACCATATTCGTTGCACTTCGTGCAACCAACAATCTTCGATAGCACCCGGAGATAGCGTGATAGTCATGACATACTTATGGCTGACGTACGTACTTAATATAGACTTATTGTATGGAACATCCAATATAGCATCGAGCAGATCCATGAGCCATATCTAACACCCCAGTCCTAAAATACGTAGGACTAGGAACGTAGACATGTCAGCCGTATAATAAATATACATAAGCTGTAAAATACAGTAATGCCATGACAACTAATCTCATCCACAAAATAGAAGAATAAAAGATATCATAAAATCAATCATGAATTATCTTTATACAAGATGTTGGGTGGAGACAAATCCACTACCAACAAATTAAAATAAAAGTAATACATGGAAACTGAAATAATTTGTTGAGAGTAGCAAAGAAAGATCCAAGACACATCATCTTCAAAGAAATGGAGAAGATCACGACCTCGACTAGAATACCTGCGGAAGACAAGAATACACACCTGGAGAGATCACCAGGTCCTCAAAGGGACGTAACAAGACACATAATATCATGCTATAATACTGAATATAAAATGCTCAATAAATAAGTCAAATTGGATTATAACATGGTCCAATACGCACCATTGAATTAGCGTACCATTCTCCTAACCAAACAAGGACAGGAGATGACACCCTAATCCATGATGAATATCTTTCCGTGCCATAAATCCAATATGGTATTCGAACCACAACAAGATTCAGTACTTTCTCATCGGAGTAGTGAGCCACACCTACAACCAAACAAGGACAAGATATGGTAAACTAGTCCACGACAAGTTATTGTTCCAAGCCACGGTCAGATATAAGTACCCAAACCAAAAGTACTCATACCTAACGGATAAGGTAGCCTAACCATTCTAAGTGAATGCAGTTTAAGAACAAACCTCCACACATGGGCTTTCTGGCTAAAAATGGGATCAGCATTGTCCCCACTTGGGGTACCGAAGGCCTCAAGCATAACAGTTCCTCGAATGTGCAAGCAATGAAATAAATGGGTCGTCAACCCGCATCTCCGACGGAGCGTATGGTCACAAGAGAAATGTGTATAGTAGCCCATACGCTAAGGATATGTCCTCCCCACCCAATACCTATATGTTGCTTTAACAACACATAACCTCTATAACCGCTATGTCAAACTATCATGCAATACTATTAGTGGTTAGCCCTATCGCACGGCTTATACGTACTGGTGGCCACCCAGTCATGTATGTCCGAGTTCTATATGCGTCACACTACTTCATGGCATAAACGTGTCAAAGCCAATGTATGCAACACAAATAAGGGTGGTCCCTTAAATCTAAGGTTAATATGCATAAAAATAATAAGTACGGAAAATAGAGCTACACAGTAAAATCTATCTAATTATAACAGTATAGCACAGTTTATTTTGCAGAAAAATAAATAATGAATATATGCATGAATATGAGCTAAAGTAAAATAAACAGCTAATGGCAAAGTATCTTGCCTGGTAGTGACGCCTGGTGTACTGCGATAATCAAGATGGCACAGAATAAGACTTCGGTGTATAACTACGCAAGATAGCCTCCGATGGTGGCACGGACTGTTCCATCAGGTCCAGGACAGTCGAATTAGTTAGGGACGATAGGAGGACATATAAAATTGGCAAGGGAATAGGAATAATGGGATTAGTCACGGATAGGAGGATAATTAGAGAAAATTGGATAATAATATATATACATATGATTTTAGAAAACTATTTATAATCCTTAAAAACTATATTTTTATTATCCTGAAATATTTGATAAGTAGTAAAATCGTTTTAAGTCGAGAACTATAGTGTTACTCAAAAAAATTATTTTTATATAAATACTTGAAAATATATTTTATTAGTCGAAATAGTTTTTGGATAATTAATTAAAAATATAAAAATCATTTTTAGGCTAAAATATTTTTAAGGTTGTCAAAAGAAATTTATAGATAGAAAACTATTAGCAATTTAATTTAGAAAAATATATTTGAAAATACTTGGAAACCTATTTATCTTTTGAAAACTATACTTTTACGGGCCAAAATAAATATTTAAAAGGACTAGGAACTTATTGTATAAAATATTTATATATATTTTTTTTTGGGGGGGGGTTATTAGTTATATATATTATTTAATAAAATAAAATATCTAACAAGAATAATTATAACCATATATATGGTATACATATACTAAGTAAAATACTATTGGTTATAGTAGTACTTTAATTAAGTATGTAAACTAATAATAATAAATAAAACAAAAGAAAACAAAAACAAAACAAAAAAATCGAATAGAGAGACATCGGTTACCATCCTCTTGGTAACAGGGAAAATATTTATACAAAAGAAGGGAAGAGAGAAAGGAAAGGGATTGGTGAGTGAAGCGAGAGAGAGAGAGAGGGCTAAAGAGTGAGGGAGGAAGAGAGTGGTCTTCCGCTGCGGTCGGCGACGAAGTGCCGGAGGAGGTGGACGGCACACAACAGCACGCGCGAAAGAAGGGCGGAAGGAGATACTCGTCGGGGCACGCACGTATGCGGCGGCACAGGAAGACGAGGAAGCGGCACGTGCGTGTTTCGCCGGTGCTCGACTGGAGGAGCTCCGACACAGGCTCGTTATTGACGGGCGGGAGTGCTCGGGCGGCGTACCGGTGGCGGCGGCTCGCGCGCTACTGCATGGCGTGGGACGCCAGCAACGTCGCATCGAGGACGGCACGGAGGCATTCGAAGGAACGGGTGCTCACCACTTCAAAGCTTGGCGAAGGTCGACTGGGAGGTGCAGGCGTTGGGCTCAACCGAGGCTCAGCCGGTGGAGGTATGGGTGTGTGTTATATTTTTGGGGTGGCACCTGCGTTTATTTTGCGATGTCGGTGTGAAGGGTGGGCGACCGGTCACGGCGGCGGTGGTTGGTTGTATTGGTTTTAGGGTGGTGATGGTGATGGAGATTTTTTTTTCTGTGGAGTCATCGGTGGTGGTTGTGGTGATGATTTGGTGGTGATGGTGGTGGGGACGCCGAGTGGCAGGGCGGAGATGGGCTGGAGTGGTGGTGGCGGGTGTGTTATGTTATCGGGGACGGTGATGGTGGTATAGGTTATGGTCGTAGGAAGGTCGGTCTGGGAGGTCCTAGGCTGTTGTCACTCTCGTTTCCCATTATACGTATTTTTCAGGATACGTATATGGATTTCTGACAATTGTCAGGTGGCCTGTGTTTTGACTTATCTTACTTAGCTTAGCCTTGGTTTAATCTTGACTTGATTAGGTTCAACTTGGTTCAATATGACTTGGCTTGGTCTTGGCACTCTTGACTTGGTCTTGGTTTATCTTGGATCATCTTGGTTTATTTTGGTTCCTCTTGGCTTACTTGGTTTATTCTTGGCTTGGCTTGGTTTGTCTTGGTTTGAGATGAGGAGGGTTTGTATAAAAACCAACTCCTCTCTCTCTCTCTCTCCTCCATAACTCTTTCATTTACTCATTCTCCATTACTCCTCCCACCCACCAAAGAAACCCTGGGCAAGTACAATCTTGCTTCGTGATGGATCTCCCATTTTATTTTTCTATTCTCTTCTCCACTTGATTCTAAGCTTCTTTAGAACTTGGCATTTTCGGTTTGGATGGATGGATTTTTGTAGATCTAAGTTTTGATCTTTTTTTATTTTTTTGGTTTTGATCTATTAAAGCTTGGTATTTCCTAAAACCAGTCGTCCCAGTCCGTAAAAAATCTCGTACTATGCAGTTTAGACCCTTGGAAGTCTCAATTCGGACTTGTTTTGAGCAATTTATGGCATTTTAAAGTTTTTGGGTTCCATGGGTTCTTTGTTATTGGGAGAAGAAGAACAGTATCGGGCCTTTGGCCCTGGCGCAACCTAGCCTAGTGCCTTTTGGCCCTGGCGCAACCTGACCTGGCGCACCCCAGTCAGGCGCAACCTGACCTTGCGTACCCTAGTCAGGCGCAATCTGACCTGGCGTACCCCAGCCTGGCGCAACCCAACTTAGGCGCCACATGTCCCCCTTGGCGCCACCTGTCATTTCTTGGTGACACTTGACCAGCGCCACTTGTTGCCATGATACCCCTTGCCCCTTGCCCCCATGCAGGTTCTCCTAGTTCTTGTTGCATATACCTGTGATCTTGCATGTAACTTGTACTTGACCTATCTTGTGATGACCCGTCTCGATAACTTGTTGAGCATAGCATGACTTGCCAGTATTGATCATGACATGAACACGACTTGACATGAACATGACATGATAATCGTGATAGTGGACCGTCGAGGCGCACTTTTGGCAAGCACTCTTGACATGATAAGTAACTTGATAAGACATGTACAATCTTGATAGTGGCCCATCGAGACGCACTCCTGACAAGTAATCTTGACAATAACAAGTAACCCGACATGACATGATAATCTTGAAAGGCTGTTGCGACAACTATCCTGACTTACTAAGTAATACTTTTCTTGACACCGTGGTTAATTTTCCTGATTGTGATTGTACAAGCTACATGTCTCATCTTGCATCATGCCTATGACATGGATTCCTGGTTACCACGGTCAGGCGATCCCGTTATCTCGGCCACACCTGAGTGGACTTGTAGCCTGCCGACGAGTATGGCACATTTTCAGTCCACTGTCATGTTGGGCACTTCTTGAATTCGTAAGTACTAAAGCACACTGCCATGTGTTGTACTCCAAGTCACCTAATGATTCTCTAAACTCTTGATAACTCTAAGCAACCTCGCCTGGATAACCTGGATAGCTGCAGGGCTTGTGACTTGGGAATATCTCAAATGCATCTCATTAATAACTAGGCCTGTGATCACCCTAGTTAGCTAACGATAGCAAGCCGTAAGACTTGGCTGGCCGTGCCTGATTGCTTGCCTTGTGGTTAACAAGGGAATTTATATTTCGTCTCTTGTTTTCATAATGCAAGCTATTGTTTTATTCTAACCATGTCTTCTTGTTACTTAATTATGTTCATTAATTATATTTTCTATTTATTAAACTGCTGGTTATAGTTCCTAAGTGAAGCCTCCCTTGTGGTACTTGCTCTTTCTGGGGTCTGACCCAGCTGGTTTTGTATGGCCAAATTTCGGAATGATACCCGAGGATCTTCCTGCTTATCAGCCAGATGGTGAACACTAGACGTAATCCTGGCAACGAGTGAGTTTCTTATTTCGCTCTCACACTCTATTGTAAATTATTCTTTTGAGGCGTTTAGCCGCCGATCAAGTGTTATCTCGTGTTGAAACTTAAATTTTGTTTGCCTAAGGGCTGTAACATGATTGACAAATCCTAGCTAGGGTTGATCATGTATGACTTAACTCTTGCTAGTCTCGCATTTTGGATGACTAGCTTGATGATCATCTGGATATGTAATGTTTGGGACGCCTTACTTTGTATGTCTGATGATCTAACATCTTGTACATTTATTTGCTTGCTTGAGATTGAAACACTAGGCTTGTTCTTGACCATAAGAGACTGATGGCTTGTAGATAAACCCTCATGCATCTAGAAAGCCATGACCATATTGCAGGGTAGGTTGCACCTCAATGTACGTTGTAACCTTGCTTTCCCGAATTATTATTTTTATTTATTAGGATTTTTTTATTTAGATATATTTTGTTTATGGTTTGAATATTTAATTGATTTACCAGTTTCTTAATAATGCAATTTTAATTAAGAGCCAATTTAAATTTGGTTTCAAATTTTATTTTCCTTCCACACTTTTAATTCTTAAATTTTGAATTACCAAGTTGTTATAACTAACTTAGTGGTCCCCACATAAATTTTAAAAAAATTTCTGACTGATTCTTAGCAAATCCTGCAATTAGTGTAAAGGGGGGTCTTATTTGCTTAAAGTGTAAAGGTGGGGGGGCTTTCTGAGAAATTCCTTTTAGCGGAAGGGCCTTTATGTAAATTTTCCTTTCCTTTATTAATCACTACGGGAGGAAAGAGAACCTATTTTCAGTCCGAGCTCTACTCTCCTCTGCTCCTCCTTTGTCTTCCTAATCCTAACCATAATTTCTTGAATTCCGGCGACGGGCAGCCTTCTCTGAGCAACGACGAGGTTCTCTCCACCGACGACCGCGGGGCATTTTCCTCGACGGCGCTCAGCCGTGTGATCTCCTTCGACGACGAGTTCTTCTCGACAGCGAAGGTCGACTTTTCTCTCCGGCGGATCCTGAAGGCGGCGATCTTCTTCGTTCTCGATGGTGAAGTGATTTCCTTCCTCGGCAAATTTTCTTCGCGGACTCATCATTCCTGTCCGCGTCTTCGATTTGGTAAGCTTCTCGAATTCTCATGAGGAACTCGTTCATTTCTGATTTTTTCCATTTTGTTGGATTGTGAGTTCAGATCTGGAGCATCCTTGAATTGTTCGATCTCTTTCGACGAAGGATCGATTCTTTCCCAATTGGTTGGTAAGCTTTTGACCGGATCAATTGATTACTAGATTAGTAATTTCATTGTCGTTCGTTCCTATTTGAGAGTTGATCTATTTCGTAAATAACAGATTGGGAGTGTCCGATCGAAAGTCTGGGCAGATCGACCAGTGTTCCCTGTTTCGATCTAGACTGACAACGCTCGGTGAGTAACGTTCTCTTGTTTAAATCGATTTGATGCTTACTATGTACATGGATGGATTTTGAGTGTGGATTCCTCTATTTTTGAATTTCTTGATTAAGTTTCTCAAATTCTTGAAGAATTGATCCATTTTTCTGATCTGAATTCTAAAATTTTACTTTGATTTCCTTTTCAAATTCGAAAAGTTTACTGAGAAAAATTCGTTTGGTTGTCTTCCACCTGTTGTGTATGTTCAGACCGACAGCTGTTCGTATACGGGGTTGTGAGAACTGAATCAGATTCCGACGTCTTGGTTTCGTCGAGTCAGTTGTTGCAGGTATTACTCTATGCTTCGTAAGGATTGATTTGTTGTTGTATTGCTATAATTTATTTGAATGATTGGCCAGGATGGGGTCGGGATACTAGGAAGTCGGGTTGTTGGTGTCGGAAGCTGGATTCATGTCCAATTTGAGTGTGTCCAAGTCTTGGTTCGTGTCCATGGGTGATCATAGTTGGATGAGACCGAGATCAAGTACAAGCCAGGGGCAGGGTTTTCTTCATGTCGAATTTCCTTTATTTAATTGTTAGTTCGATTTGGTTGTATATATTTTACAGGTTGGTTTTGTTATGTTAAGATAGTGTGTGGGGAGGACTAGATTGGTACATTGATTGGTTGAATGGATGAACTAGCTGTTAGGTTTAAATACCACCAGGTTTGGGTATGGGACAAAGTCTATGTGCTGGTATATCAGTTGATTTTTCCTTGAAATGTATAATTGGACTATTTTTTTTATATATAAACATTCCATTTTAAATTTCAGTTGGAAATCCTAAACTATTGGACCTGTGTATATTGAGTCGAGCTTGGGTTTTGTGGGCTGCCTCTAGATGTTTTATTGAAGACAGTAACATGGAGGTTTATGGCTTTGTGTATATGGCCGAGGGTTTCGAATCTAAGTTGCAGGTTTAAATCTGGACTATTGGGTTTCCTTGTGTTTAATTTCTAGGTTTGTTCTGTTGGATTGGCTTGTGTGTGTATACTTGAAATAATGGATTAGATGTGTTGTGATTAGGAATAAACGGTTGCTTGGCGGGGAATGGTATGTTGGTGAGTATAGAGTATTATTTTGTGAGACCTGATTTGTTTGGGAGTATGACCGAGCAATACAGGTGGGCTGGTTGGTTTGTGAGTATGGTCGATTGGATTGAGCTGTCGTTCCTAAATAGCAGTGTTATTGTGTCGGGCCTCTGTTAGTAGTAAGTTGGTTGACTCATTCCCTAGTTTTAAGAGTTGGGTGTTGTTCTTCAATTGCTATAAATATAATTCAACTGCAAAATGGAATGTTTTGGCCTGCCTTTCTTCAAACTTCCTAAGTGACTAGCATTCTATAAATAGTCATATGTATGTGTATATATAAAACCAGTTTTTAACTCTATTTTATTGAATGAATAATAAGACACTATTTTTATAATTTTCTATATATGACTTGCAGGAAATATTTTAACTAATATTGATTTATTATTAGTATAATAATTTAGGGTAATGATTTTCTAAATATATATTATTGTATTTATATATAATATTTGGTATAAAAGTTTTAGTGTATGTATCCATATTAGTATTTTATAGGTATAAATGTTTATGTATTTTATAGTTTACTTAACTTGTGTATAACAATTTAATAAATGTTTTCCATATCTATATTATTAGTATTATTAAAACCTTATGTGGATAAAACCGTATTAGCAAAATTTGGTAAATAGTTTAACAAATAAGTATTTTCTAAATATTCTTTAATAAATGATTTTGTTATAATATATAGTTTAAAGTATTTTACTAGTACACATATTTTTATTAAGCTAGAATATATTATTACTAAATAATATAGCTAGTATACATTAAGTTTAGCTTGATAGTTAGTTAGCAGGTTGCTATTGTTAGAACTTAACCTAATTTTTGTACCTATATTCTAGGTGGACTTTGAGACTCATTGGTTTGAAGAGCAAGACAAGTACACCGATTCGATCTCTTTACTCTGTATTTCTGTCTTGCTTCTTGTTCTCATATTGACACGTTGTACACACGAATGTTCATTGTTCATTGTTCACCGTTCACCGTTTATTATTCATAGTTCATTGTTCCTTACTTGTACATTTGGGTGGGGAAATACTACAGATATGTGACCAATCCTATTTTAGCTAGGCATTGACTAATAGCTTAGGTCTCACATCGTGCACGTGGGACTCTAAGTCGTACCATTTTTCATTGTTCACTGTTCACTGTTTATTGTTTACCCAGCCGGTCACATACTCTGATAGTTATTTCAAATGCAAGTTACACTGATAGAATAGTTCATTGTTTCTGGATCTGGTACTATAGTTTTATTGTTTCTGGATCTGGTACTATAGTTTCATCGTTATTCATGTACCACCGTTTCATATTCCTGTCTTGTATCATAGTTTATATCGTGATTCTTTTTTTCATGCACTTTAGTTTACATTGTTTAGAGCTTCTTGTCGGGGTTGTACTTTGCTCTTTTTCTGACAGGATACGTTGCAGGTTTACTTGATGGTGTTGTATCTCCTTCATGGGCCAGAGCCCGAAGCCAGGATAGAGTTGTGCCTCAGGATAGACCTAGAATTTCAGAGTTATAGACATGATTTTACTTAGATTGTTTTAGAGGATTTTATCATGTATTGTATTGTATTGAGGATTTCAGGATTGTATAATTTTTATTCATGTTACCGGATTTGTCTCCGGATGATATTGTATAATAACTTGTGGATTGTGGTGATTCTGGGAACGTGTATAGTAGCTGTGATATTTTACATTTCTTGTATCTTAGAGTTTTCCTTAGAATTATATAGCTTACTTCATCGTGTCCTTCGACGAAGGCTGGACGTGTCCGACTCGTGTCCGATTATTCGGGAGCGGGTCATGACATGTTTTTAGTGGTGGCCCATGCAAGTCTGTCCTAATGGCACTTAGGCTATAAAGTGCTATTGGAGAACCTGTTAGACTAAGGAAAACTCATCACAGCATAGGAAAATCGGGAATTAAAGGTATATCAGGTTTATCAGGTTCATTGATATTATAAAAATATTGTTGATTAGGTTTTAGGGTTTGTCAATCAACAAAGTTTTCTTTCTATTTCAGGATGGTCACTACGAGGAAGACCGCGGATCAGCTCGGAGTTGCAGGCAGTTCAGATCAGCCCGCACCAGACGTTCTGGCAGATCAGCTTCCGCCAGCGCCTCCTATCTTTCCACCACTGCCCTTGACGATGATGTTTGACGGCGCCCAGGTGATGGCCATGTTCTAGCAGTTTATGGAGGTCCAGAACCACCAGGCAGCGCAGTTTTGGGCGACGGTTGTAGATGCACTCAGGACCAGAGAGTCGACAGCACCAGTACCAGTAGCACCTCCAGCACCAGCAGCACCGAGACCAGGGACTGCCAAGGAATACCAGAATCTCTGCCCGATGGACTTTTGGGGTAATGAGGGTATCGTCTATGCAGACGAATGCCTGGAGAATACGGAGAGGACCCTGAAGATGGCGCGGATCCCGGATGACCAAAAACTGGAGGTGGCTAGCATACGACTCTTCGATTTGGCCAAAGCTTGGTACCGGAAGGATCCCCAGTTAGCTGAGCCCCAAGTTTTTTGGACAGATTTCAAAACTTTATTCAAGGAGAAGTTTTTCCCCGATGTGGAGCTGGATGAGCTTCGGATGCAGTTCGAGGCGCTACAGCAGGGGACTATGACGGTTGCGGAGTACACTTCAGAGTTTACTAGGCTTAGCTGGTTCGCGAAGAACCTAGTTAGAGCACTGGAGGACAGAGCTTGGAGATTCAAGAAAGGGTCTCACCAGAGAGCTGCGGCATACAGTGGCTATTAGCCAGGCGACTACCTACTCGAGCATCCTCAAGATCGCTCAGGCAGTTGAGAAGGAGATGGACACGAGGCCCAAGAGGGATAGGGACATCGGCAGCAGCAGTCACCAGGCACCGGCAAAGAGGGTGCAGATACAGACTCAGACGAGGCCAGTTCAGCAGGCAGCAGTTCAGCACCGTCCAGCCAGAGTTCATGCAGATCCGCCACAGAGGCAACAGTTAGCAGTCACTTGCAACTACTGTCATCGCCCGGGGCATCATTACGATGAATGACGTAAAAGGCTGAGGCTTTGCTTGTTCTGTGTATCACCTGCTCACCAGGTCATAGATTGTACATAAGACGCTGAGGGACGAGCACGAGGAGCACCGGGACCCCAGCAGGAGGATTTACCTCTTCATGTCCAGCAGCCGCAGAAAGATCAGCCAGAAGGGCGAGTCTACCTTATGACAGCCGAGGAAGTGGAGACCATTCCTATTCCGGACGAGTACTGACGACCGGGGACACTCGTGGATCACTATCTTCTTTGATGTTTTTTGCATTTTCTTTGTTGTTTCTTCATTCGAGACTTGTTTTATAGTCTCCCTATCTTACTGTTGTTTCATAGTACCATGAGCTACTTGTTGACTATTGATTGTCTTTTGATATCCAATAAAAATTTGTTTCTAAGAACAGATACTACTCCTCTCTATCATGATTTAAAAATTTTACAAACTTCCTTGAAACTTTTGGATAAAGTTGAGAAATATTTGACAACCTACTATGACCTGGATTATGGAGACCGTGAGTCCATTGCAGCTAGCTGTACACTGGCGAGGCAAGGGCTCTAAGTCAAAGTAATTGCGGGTATTCACAGGTTCTCAGATATTATTGAAGCTAAGTCCTAAATTTCTCTTATTATCGGATAAAGTTGATAAAAGTATTGCGGTGATCTAGTATTATCATGACAATGGAACCGAAAGTTTACTGCAGCCAGATGCACATTGGCGGGGCAGGAACTGTAGGGGAAGTGACCTAGATATGCAAGATCATCGGATGCTATTGAGGCTATTATCCCATGATCATGATTTCATTCCACCTTAAATCATGCCAATTTCAATTTTGTATCTGTTTACCTTATCGTGCCAAATCGTCCCATTTTTGAAATTTCGAGGACGAAATTTTTCTAAGGGGGGTAGATTTGTAACCCCGTTTTCCCGAATTATTATTTTTATTTATTGGGATTTTTTAATTTAGATATATTTTATTTATGGTTTGAATATTTAATTGATTTACCAGTTTCTTAATAATGCAATTTTAATTAAGAGCCAATTTAAATTTGGTTTCAAATTTTATTTTCCCTCCACACTTTTAATTCTTAAATCTTGAATTACCAAGTTGTTATAACTAACTTAGTGGTCCCCACGTAAATTTTTAAAAAGTTTCTAACTGATTCTTAGCAAATCCTACAATTAGTGTAAAGGGGGGGTCTTATTTGTTTAAAGTGTAAAGGTGGGGGGGCTTTCTGAGAAATTCCTTTTAGCGGAAGGGCCTTTATGTAAATTTTTTTTTCCTTTATTAATCACTACGGGAGGAAAGAGAACCTATTTTTAGTCCGATCTCTACTCTCCTCTGCTCCTCCTTCATCTTCCTAATCCCAATCCTAATTTTTTGAATTCCGGCGACGGGCGGCCTTCTCTGAGCAACGACGAGGTTCTCTCCACCGACGACCGCGTGGCGATTTCCTCGGCGACGTTCGACCGTGCGATCTCCTTCGGCGACGAGTTCTCCTCGACAGCGAAAGTCGATTTTTCTCTCCGGCAGATCCTGAAGGCGGCGAAGGCGGTGATCTTCTTCGTTCTCGACGGTGAAGTGATTTCCTTCCTCGACAAATTTTCTTTGCGGACCCGTCATTCCTGTCCGCGTCTTCGATTTGGTAAGCATCTCGAATTCTCATGAGGAACTCATTAATTTTTGATTCTTTCCATTTTGTTGGATTGTGAGTTCAGATCTGGAGCATCCTTGAATTGTTCGATCTCTTTCGACGAATGATTGATTCTTTCCCAATTGGTTGGTAAGCTTTTGACCGGATCAATTGATTACTAGATTAGTAATTTCATTATCGTTCGTTCCTATTTGAGAGTTGGTCTGTTTCGTCAATAACAGATTGGGAGTTTCCGATCGAAAGTCTGGGCAGATCGACCGGTGTTCCTTGTTTCGATCTAGACCGACAACGCCTGGTGAGTAACGTTCTCTTGTTTAAATCGATTTGATGCTTACTATGTACATGGATGGATTTTGAGTGTGGATTCCTCTGTTCTTGAATTTCTTGATTAAGTTTCTCAAATTCTTGAAGAATTGATCCATTTTTTGATCTGAATTCTAAACTTTTACTTTGATTTCCTTTTCAAATTCGAAAAGTTTACTGAGACAAATCCGTTTGGTTGTCTTCCACCTGTTGTGTATGTTCAGACCGACAGCTGTTCGTATACGGGGTTGTGAGAACTGAATCAGATTCCGACGTCTTGGTTTCGTCGAGTCAGTTGTTGCAGGTATTACTCTATGCTTCGTAAGGATTGATTTGTTGTTGTATTGCTATAATTTATTTGAATTATTGGCCAGGATGGGGTCGGGATACTAGGGAGTCGGGTTGTTGGTGTCGGAAGCTGGATTCATGTCCAATTTGAGTGTGTCCAAGTCTTGGTTCGTGTCCATGGGTGATCATAGTTGGATGAGACCGAGATCAAGTCCAAGCCAGGGGCATGGTTTTCTTCATGTCGGATTTCCTTTATTTAATTGTTAGTTCGATTTGGTTGTATATATTTTGCAGGTTGGTTTTGTTATGTTAAGATAGTGTGTGGGGAGGACTAGATTGGTATATTGATTGGTTGAATGGATGAACTAGCTGTTAGGTTTAAATACCACCAGGTTTGGGTATGGGCCAAAGTCTATGTGCTGGTATATCAGTTGATTTTTCCTTGAAATGTATAATTGGACTATTTTTTTATATATAAACATTCCATTTTAAATTTCAGTTGGAAATCCTAAACTATTGGACCTGTGTATATTGAGTCGAGCTTGGGTTTTGTGGGCTACCTCTAGATGTTTTATTGAAGACAGTGACATGGAGGTTTATGGCTTTGTGTATATGGCCGAGGGTTTCGAATCCAAGTTGCAGGTTTAAAGCTGGACTATTGGGTTTTCTTGTGTTTAATTTCTAGGTTTGTTCTGTTGGATTGGCTTGTGTGTGTATACTTGAAATAATGGATTAGATGTGTTGTGATTAGGAATAAACGGTTGCTTGGCGGGGAATGGTATGTTGGTGAGTATAGAGTATTATTTTGTGAGACCTGATTTGTTTGGGAGTATGACTGACAATACAGGTAGGCCGGTTGGTTTGTGAGTATGGTCGATTGGATTGAGCTGTCGTTTCTAAATAGTAGTGGTTATTGTGTCGGGCCTCTGTTAGTAGTAAGTTGGTTGACTCCTTCCCTAGTTTTAAGAGTTGGGTGTTGTTCTTCAATTGCTATAAATATAATTCAACTGCAAAATGGAATGTTTTGGCCTGCCTTTCTTCAAACTTCCTAAATGACTAGCATTCTATAAATAGTCATATATATGTGTATATATAAAACCATTTTTTAACTATATTTTGTTGAATGGATAATAAGACACTATTTTTATAATTTTATATATATGACTTGCAGGAAATATTTTAACTAATATTGATTTATTGTTAGTATAATAGTTTAGGGTAATGATTTTCTAAATATATATTATTGTATTTATATATAATATTTGGTATAAAAGTTTTAGTGTATGTATCCATATTAGTATTTTATAGGTATAAATGTTTATGTATTTTATAGTTTACTTAATTTGTGTATAACAATTTAATAAATGTTTTCCATATCTATATTATTAGTATTATTAAAACTTTATGTGGATAAAACCGTATTAGCAAAATTTGGTAAATAGTTTAACAAATAAGTATTTTCTAAATATTCTTTAATAAATGATTTTGTTAGAATATATAGTTTAAAGTATTTTACTAGTACATATATTTTTATTAAGCTAGAATATATTTTTACTAAATAATATAGCTAGTATACATTAAGTTTAGCTTGATAGTTAGTTAGCAGGTTGCTATTGTTAGAACTTAACCTAATTTTTGTACCTATATTCTAGGTGGACTTTGAGACTCATTGGTTTGAAGAGCAAGGCAAGTACATCGATTCGATCTCTTTACTCTGTATTTCTGTCTTGCTTCTTGTTCTCATATTGACACGTTGTACACACGACTGTTCATTGTTCATTGTTCACCGTTAACCGTTCATTGTTCATAGTTCATTGTTCCTTACTTGTACATTGGGGTAGGGAAATACTACAGATATGTGACCAATCCTATTTTAGCTAGGCATTGACTAATAGCTTAGGTCTCAAATCGTGCACGTGGAACTCTAAGCCGTACCATTTTTTATTGTTTACTGTTCATTGTTTACCCAGCCGGTCACATACTCTGATAGTTATTTCAAATGCATGTTACACTGATAGAATAGTTCTTTGTTTCTGGATCTGGTACTATAGTTTCATTGTTTCTGGATCTGGTACTATAGTTTTATTGTTTCTGGATCTTGTACTATAGTTTCATTGTTTCTGGATCTGGTACTATGTTTTATTGTTTCTGGATCTGGTATTATAGTTTCATTGTTTCTGGATCTGGTACTATAGTTTCATCGTTATTCATGTACCACCGTTTCATATTCCTGTCTTGTATCATAGTTTATATCGTGATTCTTTTTTTATGCACTTCAGTTTACATTGTTTAGAGCTTCTTGTCGGGGTTGTACTTTGCTCTTTTCCTGACTGGATACGTTGCAGGTTTACTTGATGTTGTTATATCTCCTTCATGGGCCAGAGCCCGAAGCCAAGATAGAGTTGTGCCTCAGGATAGACCTAGAATTTCAGAGTTATAGACAGGATTTTACTTAGATTGTTTTAGAGGATTTTATCATGTATTGTATTGTATTGAGGATTTTAGGATTGTTTAATTTTTATTCATGTTACCAGATTTGTCTCCGGATGATATTGTATAATAACTTATGGATTGTGGTGATTATGGGAACGTGTATAGTAGCTGTGATGTTTTACATTTCTTGTATCTTGGAGTTTTCCTTAGAATTGTACAGCTTACTTCGTCGTGTCCTTCTACGAAGGCTGGGCGTGTCTGACTCGTGTCCGATTATTCGGGAGCGGGTCGTGACATACGTAGCTGGCTGTGTCTATCCTCCGCTCTCCAGTATTCTGGTTCTGGGGCGTGACAGCTGTGAAGGGAGGAGGAAGAGGAGGATGGCGATATTGACGGGAGGCAGGGAGCAGCGGCGTCTAGACTAGGGCTAGGGTTAGGGACTAATTGTGTCGGGATTGTCGACACGAAGGGGATGATGTAAATGTATAAATATGGAATAAGATATTGGACACTGACACGGCGCACGCACATTTGTGTGGAGAAATTTGTGGAAGAATTTTTGGAGAACTCAGTAGAAAACTCCCATATATATAGGGTTGAGAAAATCCTTGGTAGATAAGGATTGGACCCAAATAGATTATTACTTGTTTTTAATCTAAATTGGATTAAAACTAATTTATTCAAATCTATATTAATTTTAAATCTAGATAATCTTATGTTTAAAATCAAATAAGATAAAATCCAATTTTTAAATTACCATAATAATAAAACATGTAAAGAAACAACTTTCAAATTATATATTTATATATAACAATAAATGAATAAAATAATAATTTCAAAAATTCACAATTATTTAAACATTAATATGAACTAACTTAAAATTCCTTTTTATTGATATAAAATAATTTCAAAAATCACATACTTGAAATACCTTTTGCCAATGATTAAAATAATTTCATATACGTTCTTGAAACTAAAATATACGTGAGTTTATATTTCATGTATCTCACACAAGTATAATATTCACTAAAAACCTAGTTTTCTAAATGACCACTAAAATAAAATAAGATAGTCTTTTATAAATAAATAAAATAATAAGTTTGACAATCTCGATGCGACGCCTTTCTCCTCTTTAAGAAATAACAAAATTTATTATCATATATTATTTTAAAACTGTACTTCTTCTATATAAATAAAATATATAGCCAAAATATTTTCTAAAAATATTTATCTCGCACATATTTGCACTCGACAAGCAAAATAAAATAACATCCATAATTTAAATAAAATTAAAATTAAAAAATCGTAGTAAAAATTTAGGGGGTTTTCACTGTGCGGTTGCGGAAACAACTTAGAGTCAACTGATTTTCGATATCGAAGCAACTGAGGGTCAAAGAGATTTATTCATGGTCCAGAGGATAGAATCACTCTGATACCAGCTTGTCACGTCCCGACCCGGGAAATCGCTCGTCCTCGCTAGATGTCACCCGAATCATCATCCTCGCTGGGGCATGATGCCGCATGAGCTTAGAGTTGCGCTCGTGCAAGGCAAGATAACAGGTTCACATAAGGTTATCTCAAATTGATAACATAAGCAGCGAAAGAAAACAGATTATACAATAATAATCTCTTTATTAATAAATGAACTAAGGTTACAAAGGCTTGAATGGCCCAACTGAATATGCCAACTGGCTACAACGCTCATGATCTCTCTAGCTCACAAAGGATTTTATTGTTCCATACATGATGCCTCTTTCTAGCCAACAAGTAGCCATCGACCGAACATCTCCATGTTGCAAGTCCGAACGTCAATACGGTAGCTCCTCTTGAAACGCTAAGGACTCCATGCCTCGGCGCGTCCAAGCCAAGTCCCGCCCCGAGTCGAACATATCCTGAACCTGCAAGAAAACTAGTGGGAGATTAGTGCTTTCGTCCTCGATACACTGATCAAGACCCACTCGCACCCAAACCAACACTAGGTATATTTAGTGAAACATGCATCTTTATTTGGTGATCTTTCTATTTAGCCTTAGAATCAGTTTTATGGCAATATTCAAACATAGCAACTGAATATAAAGGTGTCCAATATCGTGTTCCTATAACAGATACAGTTAGACATAATATGAACATAAGTATAGTGATTCGTGCATATTCTCATCTCGTTTTGCTTAGCCTGCAATCGTTAGAAATATGCATAACCAACCATACAATTCACGCAACCAACCAACCAAACTTAGATATATGCATAAGGGTGGCAGGCCCTATACCTGCACCCAACTCTAATCTTAGCCTACCGGCCCTATCTATATGAAGGTCACGGTGTTTCGCACCGTAATGGACTTGGTATCTTTTAGGTGTAAGCCTATGATCGCTCCAGTACGGGTTACTAGTCCAGTATCTGAAGGATCCCAAACTTACTGATATCATAGCTTATCATATCACTGGCCGGTCCTAACCCATATTAATGATGTGAACCATAAAAACCATACATAATTTCCTCCTAGGCCGAACGGTCCCGGTGCCCCGGTCGTAACCGTTCGAGGGAAGCCGCACCCGTGCACGGGCCATCCGAGTCCATTGACCATGCAATATGCACCATAGCAAACAAGTCATATTATTCCAACCAATCTCATGTTCCATAAACATAATCCGTTATCTCTATCTCAAGTTCCATCGGCATTATGCCCCCAACACATCCGTATTGATACACGATGTCCAACAGCTTAGACTCTCGTATCTTATACCCAATGCATTCCATTCATAAGTTATTCACATAACAGCAATTTTGTAGCAATTATGCCACAACTGCATACCTCAATGCACGAAGTATATCTTTTAATGTCGATAGGTTCCACGGCATTGTACCACAACTTGCCCTATTTCGCTTACTTAGTCATTTCGTAGCTTTCGTGTGCCAAGGCACGCTTAACGCCATAACCAGTGTTCTAGGCCTAGTTTTCAGTATTCTCGAAGCCGTGCATGTGATGCACATCTCGATATTGTCTTTCAATGTTCTACCATCACCGCCCTACTGTGACCCGTATATTTAATGCACGTCGCTTCAATTGCTCAATGTTCTATTCTTAATGTTCAACACACACTTAGACCTTTAATCCTTCGAACCACGTTCGCTAACTTAATAGCAACTTACGCATACAAGGATACATTTTATTAGACGTGAAGGAGTAGGGAGAGAGAGAGAGAGTCAAGAACCCGTCCACCTTAAGTCGATACGCCTTGTCGTTTTGCCGAGCTGAAGCGGCTCGATTCCATAACTTGGTTGCACGGCCAACTCTCCTAACTTAGCCATTCCGTTGAACTATTCGACTTATTTGACCTACCGTGCCCATGCCACAATCCGTTGCAAGGCGACGATTTGGTTTTACGGACACCTTAGTGAACAAGGCAAAATGTCAACCCCATTTGATTCAGCGTAAAAGCGTAGCCTGCACACCAGATCAACCGAAGTCAATACTTTATTCCAACCGGACTTATACTTTGTATCGATTCGTATCGATACTTCATCGAGTCAACATAACTCTTCGAGTCAACGACTCATCGTAATGTACCGTGAGGAGCGAGACATTACAATCAATGCCACATTAGTAGGAAGAACTATTTCTTTATCCATGTTTTGAAGATCCGCTAATAACTCTAGCTGTGTTATTAGAAAATAAGCTCCTGCTCTTCTACTCAACGCATCTGCAACTACGTTGGCCTTTCCACGATGATACTGTAGGTTGATGTCATAATCTACCAATAGATCTAGCCACCTTCTCTGACGTATGTTAAGATCCCTTTGGGTAAACACATACTTAAGACTCTTGTGGTTGGTAAAAATCTCTACCCGATCTCCGTACAAGTATTGCCTCCAAAGCATAAGGACAAAAACCACCGCTGCTAACTCCAAGTCATGGGTTGGATAATTTCTCTCATGATCACGAAGCTAATGTGATGTATAAGCTACTACCTTATCATGCTACATCAAGACGCATTCCAATCCTCTGCCTGAAGCATCACAATAAACTGAAAATCCTCCAGTTCTATTTGGAAGCGTAAGAATGGGTGCCGTCATCAATCCTTGCTTCAACTTCTTGAATGAACTCTGACACTCTGTTGTCCAAGCAAATTGCACATCCTTGCGGGTCAACTACGTCAATGGTGCTGAAATTCGAGCAAAGTCTGACACAAATCGTCGGTAATAGCTGATCAATCCTAGAAAACTGCCAACTTCTGTGACGGTACTGGGTACTGGCCATGTCTCTATAGCCACTATCTTCTGGGTGTCCACTTCCACTCTACCTCTGGTGATGATATGACCTATGTACGAAATGCGATCAAGCCAAAATTCTCACTTACTGAACTTTGCGTACAACTGGTGCTCTTTGAGACTCTGAAGGAATATTCGGAGATGTTGCTCATGCTCTGCTTCATTCTTGCTATAGACTAAGATGTCGCCTATAAACACTATCACGAACTGATCCAAGTAGGGCATGAAGATACGATTCATGAGATCCATGAATATTGCTGGCGCATTGGTCGCTCCGAATGGCATAACGAGAAACTCTCAATATCCATATCTAGATCTGAATGATGTCTTCAGGATGTCTTGCTCTCTGACTCTGATCTGATGGTACCCCGAACGCAAGTTAATCTTTGAGAATACTTCTGCTCTACTGAGTTGATCGAATAAATCATCTATCCTTGGTAGAGAATATATGTTCTTAATTGTTATAGAATTCAAGATACGATAATCAGCACATAATCTTGACGTACCATCCTTCATTTTCACAAAAAAAATTGGGGCTCCCCAAGGTGATCCACTAGCACGAATGAATCCCTTGGTTCTGAGTTCTTCAATCATCTTGTACAGGATCTCCAACTCTGATGGTGCCATTCTATAGACTCTCTCTGATACTGGTGTCATCCCTGGAATCAAATCAATAATGAACTCTATCTCTCTCTCTGGTGCCATGCCTGGGAGCTCTTCGGGAAATACATCAGAAAATTCTTTTACTACTCTGGGAAACTGAACTGCTGCTGCTACCACCATCCGCAAGACTGGTGGAGAAGGTTCTACTTTGCCTGGAAAATAAAAACTCTTCTTCGTCGGGAATACCTGTAACGCCCCAGTCCCAAAATACTTAGGACCGAGTACGTAGACATGCCAGCTGCACATATACGAAGAATACTCTAATATATGGAATCCTCGTATACGTACATAAGCTGTAAATATAAAATAATCACAGGCCAGAATATAATCATCTAATCTTATCATAGCTCAACACAGAAGATAATAGAGTCCAAATAATAAATATATGTATCAAAGAAATAGCCGGGTGGACATACCCACTCCAAACAGCTATGAAAAATAGTCTCAATGATCAGAGTCCAACCTCCACAAAATAGAAAAAAAAAAAAGATAACAATGTCAACTAAATGTCTCAATAAATAAATAGACTAGAACTCAGCAGGAGAAACCTCGTCATCAATGTATGAAGGATCCAGAGCCGCTTCGTACTCCTGTAAAAAATCTTCTAACCCTGGATAGATAACCAGGTCCTCAGAGGGACGTAACAAGATACAAGAAAGTACCATGCCATATAAACTGTGATATATAATAGAGAGTAAGAGGAAATGCATGCAATAGGATTCCTAACTATTCTACTGTGAATATGCAGTTGAGATACAATCCTTCGACGCATGAGCCCTGACTGATAATAGGATCCGATATAGTCCCCTCTTGGGCACCAGTGACCAAACGCATAACGTTCAAGAACGTCAGTGGCCAACCTGAGTGGATAATCATACCCGTATCTCCAGCGGAGCTTTCGGGTTACAAGGAAAAGTGTAATAGAAGCCCATACGCCAGGTATTATTCTCTCCACCCAATGCCTAGTATCATCATCTTCATGACTAATATGAACCTCTAGTAACTGACAAGTCTACTAGTATGTAATTCTATTTGCAATTACTCATATCCGTCGCACGCCTCAGACGTATCGGTGGCCAGCCGACTACGCGAGTACGTGTCCTACACATGACTCACAACATATGATAAAGCAAGTGTCAAGGCTGTATGAGATATACCAATACCTCATCATCAATGGATGGTCACTAGGCTAAGTCAATGCAAGAAAAATAACAAAAACAAGTAAAACGACCGATAGGGTCACTTGCACCCAAGTGTGACTTGGACGCACAGTGATATAATACTAACAACAGATAAGTAATACTGAATATAAATAACTGAAAATAAGAATAAGTAAATCACAGAGTAAGGTGGCAAGGTATCTTGTCTGGCAGTACGGAAATGGCAATCCAACAATCAAGTACGTCGGCAGTAAAATCTCAAAATCTACGAACTATTCCGGATACTGAAACAAACATCAAGAATATTCTTGTTGTAAAAGATATATCTAGGAAACTCCTGTCCAAAAGTCCAATTCAGGGATAGGGGCAAAATCGTAATTTCGGGTCAAAACGATATCCGCCGTTGGACCCGTTTTATACCGAAATGCGTGCCAATATCTATGGTCTCTAAAGTCATCAAACTACATATGTACGAATCTGGTTTAAGAAAACTAACCCAACCGTATGTCCAAACTTGGATTCCGACGGTCGTGCACAATTTCGTCTATTGGATCGGGTCGGGGGCCGCCAAATAGGCGTTCCGGTCGACCTTCTCAGATTCAGACCAAACTTGATGTATAGGACCAGAAAAATAATTCGGTACTATTGGCGCAAGCTTTGTCTCGAACCGACGACTGTACACAAAGTTATGGCTTAATTTGCAAATGGTCGATACGGGGTTATCTTGACGGATACGTATTGATTTTGTCCCGCACACGCAACGAAATCGGGTTCCGTCAGTTCCCACACGTCGGCAACATCGATACGTGCCTTTTGATACATATAGTACGTCACCACGTCGCCCGGTTTGTCGTGGCGCACGCCGTATCGGTAGATTTTTTTTATAAAAATCTCAGTTTCTAATACAATTTGTCCTTCAACTTTAACAACACATAACTTTTTGTACAATAATCGAAATGTTGATCGAACAGGTGCGTTGTAATCTCGTTTAGGTTGTTGTTGACTATTTTTAATTAGTTTCTACAAAACCCTAATGTACAGACCACAATTTGGCTTCCAAGTTTAGGTTTTGAAATAATTTTTAACATTACAGAAATTAGGTTTTTCCCCAAGTTCATCTCGATTTTTTGAGCGCGTCAGAGGGTCGTTTCAAAATCCATCTAAAGGATTTTGAAGAGGGCCATGTGGGCGTCGCATAGAAGTTTGTAGAAGCAAAAACGAATGAACGAGCACGAAGAAATCAGTACACGAAGATGGGTACCTTACTGTGTTTTTGAAACAGTGCAACTCTGTTTGGCGAACGGATTTCTTCCATTTCCAGGCAATATGGCGGTCGATGGCGAGGTGCAGGCGGCGGTGTAGCTGCACAGGGGTGTCAGCGAGGCTCGGGTGCAAGGAATCAAAGTTTGGAGTAGAAACGAGGAGGAATATAGAAAAAATATTTTTTTTGGGTTTTTTTTTAGTATATAGGTTTCGAATCCGAAATTAGATAGGATTTGAACAAAATTTAGATTTGAATTTGAGTTAATCTAGTGGAGAATCTATATAGGATTTAATAGAAAAAGATTTGAATGATTTGGTGACTTAAATCGAGAGATTGTATTTTGAATCCAATCTTCACTTCGGCAGCTCAGCGCGCCGGGGGGGCTCGAGTTTACGCTGGCACTGTTCAATGAACAGTGCCGTAAGTTTTTTTTGACTTATATATATATATATATATATATTGGAAAAAACCCCCTCTTTTTATTAATCAGGGCTCAAAAGGCCGAAGCCTGAAGTGTATACAAGGCAAAAAGCCTGAAACCACCTAAAGAAAGACAGGGGCGACCGTGCCCGCCAAAACTAACAGAAGTACGGTTGCCAGAATGCTGGGGGGCTGTGGGAGCACAGTGAACTCCTTTTGCTGCATTGTCGGTGAATTTCCCGAATTAGCTGTTCGGCGGAGTATTGGTGACCCTCGTATCTCGCTTTTTTGCGATTCTTCCAAATTGCCCAGGTGGCGGCCGCTGCTACGATCTGGTGGCCGTGGGACGCGACTCCCCAGAGGGCCAGAAGATCGTTAAAGCGCCCGTCTCCTGGAGTGATGTTGTAGACGCGGTTGAGGATGCTCCAGATTTGGTCGGAGAGGCTTTCCTTCCGGAAGATGTGGTCAATAGTCTCCGTCTGCCGCTCGTCGCAACAATTGCAAGCTGATGCCAGGCTAAAATCGATGGAGTTAAAGATCTCATCGGTTGGCAATTTCTTTCTCATGACTCTCTACAGTAGGAAGGACCATTTCAATGGGATACACGATTGCCAGTATCGCGCAATGAAGTGTTCCTGCCCATTCTCGTGGATCGCAGACCTTGCCGATCGCACAGAGAATACTCCGGAAGCTTCCAGCGACCATCTCAGCCCGTCCGCGTCAGACCCAATGATAAGTCCGTGCTGACGAATGCTGTAAACCGTTTCGTTGTCGGACCATTCGCGAATCTGGTCCCAATTCCATTCGTTATTAGTGGGGTTCCACAGGTCTTTGATCCTGCTATTGCTTGGGGAGCCAGAAATGTTCGGATGAGGCTGTCACCGGTCCATCTTTCCAGAAAGAGGTTAGCCTTGCCGTCGCCCAGACGGAGTCTAATAGCCGGCTCAGCCAATTTACGGCCCCGTAAAATACGGTGCCAAGCCGCTGAGGATCTGCTATTAGCTCTGGCCATCGCTGGATGGATGTGTTTGAAGTATCTGGCCTTCATAAACCTGGTCCATAGGTTATCGCTCGTGCGTAATTTCTACCACAGTTTCATAGAGAAGGCTTTGACGATGTGATTGAGTTTGGTGAATCCGAGCCCGCTGATCGCAATCGGGGTGGCCATGGCTTTCCAGCTGGCCCAATGGTGTTTGTCTTGTCCTTCGTTGTGGCCCCAGTAGAACCTGCAAAAGATTTGCTCGATCGACGTGAAGACCTTCTTGGTCGGGGAGCATACCGCTAAGTTGTGGATGGAGACGGAGTTGAGCACATGTTTGATGAGGATTATTTTACCGCCTGGGGATAGGGTGGCGTTATGCCATCCTTCGATTTTGTTCCTGATTTTAGTGATGAGGTTCTCGAAGATGCTGGCATTGGATCTCCCGTACTCTAGGGGGCAGTCGAGGCAGTTGAAGGGAGGGTGAGCCACCGAGAAGGAAGTAAGGTTGGTTAGACTGGTAGCGTTCTCAATTTTGATGTTGTGGTGGGCGTGGATGACGCTCTTGGAATGGTTGATTTTCTGGCCAGAGCATCTGGAGTACCGCTTCAGGGTGTTATGAACCACCTCCATCGATCCGACATCCCCAGAAGAGAAGATGAGTATATCGTCGGCAAAGGCCAGGTGGATGATGGTGGGGCATCCACTGGCAGTGTGATATTACTGGAAGTTTGGGGTGTTGGCCATGTTGTTGAGGTTTCTGCTCAGGACGTCGACTGCGATGATGAAGACCGTGGATGATAGAGGGTCGCCTTGTCTAACTCCACGGCTAGATTTAAAAAAGCCTTTGGATTGGCCGTTGATAACTGTAGAGAACCATGAGTTGCTGACGAATCTCCATACGGTGTTGGTCCAATTCTCCGAGAATTCGAAAGCTCTGAAAACCCAGATCATGAACTGTCAATCGAGTTTATCGTAGGCTTTCTCCATGTCAATTTTGATGGCGATGTTGCCCCCTCGAGCAGGAAACTTCATGCAGGTGATAAGTTCTTGGGCCAGCATGATGTTGTCCTGGATGTTCCTACCTCGAACGAATCCGCTTTGCTCCTCCGAGATGATTTTGGGGAGAATGTCTGTCATTCTAGTAGCGATGATCTTGGATATTATTTTGTTGGTGAAGGTACAAAGACTGATGGGGCAGAAATTACGAAAGGAGTTGGGGTTGTCTTTTTTCGGGATAAGGATGAGGTTGGCGCTGGAGATAGCTTTGGGGTAATAAGCTCCTTCGAGGAAAGCAATAGCCGCGTCGGTGATGTCCCACTTGATAATCTTCCAGCAGGAGCGAAAGAATACTCCGATAAATCCGTCAGGGCCGGGGGCACTATGCTCGTTCAATGCCCATACCGTATATTTCACTTCCTGTTCGGACAGGGGACGCTCCAACAACGCATTGTCGGAGTCATTGATAATGGTAGGAATTTGGTCGAGGAATGATGAGTCTTTGTGGACCGTTTCCTTGGAGAATAAATTGGCGTAGTAATCGGCGGCCGCCTCTTGGATACCCTTGTGGTATGTTCTGATGATGCCGTGCTTGTCTCAAATATGATGTATCGATAGTTTGTTTCTTTTGCCATTGACGCAGGCATGGAAATATTTAGAGTTTTTGTCCCCGTCGCTGTCCCATTTCAGTCTAGCTTTCTGCTTCCAGAACTCGGTCTCAACTTAGAGCCTAAATTTGAGCATGGCCTTGGTAAGATTCAGGGCTCTCCTGGCCGCAGGGGATCGGTCGGTTAAGAATATAGCTTCTGCTCGGGTGACGTCGTCCTCAGCGACGCGGATCGCTTAGAAAATGTCCCCAAAGGCTTATTTGCTCCAATTGGAAAGGGCTTTCCTGGTGGCTTTGAGCTTGTTACTAACCCGAGTGAGAGGGTTGGAGGAATCCTGACTGTTCCTTGCTTCTGCAATGATGCTCGAGAACTACGGGTGGTCGGTCCAAAAGTCGAGGAATTGGAAGTTCTTTTCGGGTAGGTGGGTGTTGTTTTTGATTTCCACCAGAATAGGGGCGTGGTCGAATTCAGTGGAGTTGAGGTGGGACAGGGTGGAGCTGATCCTCATGCCGTGCCAGCGCACGTTGGTGAGGGCTCTGTCCAGACGGGAATATTGACGACGATCGTCGTCCTGCATATTACACCAGGTGAATTTGCTTCCTTTGAACTAGAGAGGAGTGAGGTGAGCGTTGAATATGAAGTCGTTAAAGTCTTGCATGGCTGATAGGGGTGTGGGGCGACCTTCGATCTTCTCTTCTCTGCGGGTGATGGCATTGAAGTCCCCTATGCAAAGCCAGGGGTGTTGGTGCTATGGAGATAGGTGTCGAGAAGATCGTTCCAAAGGAGTTTGCGTTCAGCGATGACACAGCTACCGTGTACCGCTGAAAGGATGACACACTCCGGGAGGGTGGGGTGAGTGACCCAGAATGAGAGGGCTTGTTGGGAGACCTGGATGATGTCGAGATTAACATCCTTCGAGCCCAGAATCCAAATATCGTGCCTGCCTGCAATCGCTGTGGGGAGGCCCAGGGCCATTTGGGTAGATTTAAGTCGTTTGGAAGGGATTTTGGGTTCAATGATGATGAAGATGTCAATCTTGTAAATTTTTTGAAGGCTAGAAATTCTCCTTAATGTCGGTTTGTTTGCCAGACCTCGAACATTCCAAGATAGGATGTTAAGCATTTGTGGTATTGTAGGAGGGTTTTTTGTTCCGCCTTACGACGGATCTGGTTAGGATGGTGACAGTTTTGTCTGTGCCTAGCTTGCTCTGTTGGGAGTTCGGCGTTTCCGCGTTCGATGTTGTTGGGAGATTGCAGTTGAGGTGTTCGTGCGGACTTGAGGAGGGGCCTATCAGGTCTCCGACTGAGTCTACAACAGGATCCTCCGATGGAATGGCCAGGGAGTCGTGTGCTCTCTCAGTCAACAACAGCTGAAGAGGGACTCCTGCGGCTAGGACTTGCATACCTCTCATCACTTGGTCGGGTCCAAGGAGGGCTAGAGCGTCTTCGACTGGGTTCTCGCTGGTGGGATGGTGAGCTGCATCGATTGGGGGGGAGGCCGTGGAGTCTGTCTCCTGGCCACGGAGGGGGGGGAGCCGTTGCTCAGCGCTGCCTGAGACGATAGCATTCTTCGCTCGCGAGGAGTCGGGTATATATATATATATATATATATATATATATATATATATATATATATATATATATATATATATATATAAGGAGTTGGGTATATATATATATATATATATATATATATATATATATATATATATATATATATATATATATATATATATATATATATAAAATATATATATATATATATATATATATATATATATATATATGTATACTGGCACGAGGGCGACCTCCTGACACAAGGGCCATTGCGAACTTCCTCGACTTTCAGTTGGCTGCCGGGCTCTCCGATGTTGGCTTCAGATGTAGCATCTATACCTGGGTGAACGGACAAACGGGGCTTGATCGTCAGGGATCCTGTCTTGATAGGCTTCTCGCGACGGGTAGTTGGCTGGATGGAGTTCAGGTATCTTGCGAGCACCTTAATCGGGCAGAATGTGATCATTCTCCTCTTTTGATATCCTGTCAGCCAGCTTCTTCCCCTTTACGTAGAGGTTTTCGCTTTCTTGACTTTTGGACTTCTCATCCGGATTTTCTATCGATTGTGGCTCGGGCATGGAATTCATGCTGGCATTATGATGTGTTGGAGCGGTTGGGCATGCGTCTGAGGACTACGGGGCATGTCCTGGTGGGTTGGAGCAGAGCTACTTTTGGAGACGTTTTCCAGGAGGTCCGACAGGCCGAGGATGCTGCCTTGGCGGCGGAGCAGGATTATGAGCTTCATCCTTCAGAGAGGGGGGGGCTTCCTCGATGGAGGCTGTTGCTAGATTGAAGCAAAAGGTCCAGGTTGAGGAGTCTTTCTGGAAGCAAAAAGCTAGATTGAGATGGGATCTGGAAGGAGATAAGAATACTCGTTTCTTCCATGAGTGCACCAGGAGCAGGCAAAGAAAGGCGGGTATTCAAAAAATTATTCGGGCTGATGGATCAGAAACTGGGTCTATTGAGGAGGTACCGACGGAGGCGGCTTTATTCTTCTCGAAGCTGTTTAGAGCGGAGCCCATTTCAGATGAGGACGTGGTCCTCGATGTCATCCCTAGCATCATTTCTGTGGAGGACAACTCTGATCTTGTTTGTTGTCCTGATAGAGCGGAGTTGTTGGAGATAGTTCGGGGAATGGACCCGGCTAGTGGTGCCGGACCGGATGGCTTTTCTGGGAGATTCTTCTCAGTTTGTTGGGATATTATTGCTGCTGACGTGGAGGAAGCCGTTGGTTCGTTCTTCTTGGGTGCACGCCTTCCGGTATCAGTTTCGGATACCTTTTTATTTCTTATTCCTAAAGTCGAGCACCCGAGGAACCTTTCTGATTTCCGCCCTATTAGCCTTTGCAATTTCTGTAACAAAATTATTTCCAAGGTTATTGCTTGCAGGTTGAGGGAATATCTTCCCAAAATTATTTCTCCTGACCAAAGTGCTTTTGTTAAGGGGAGAGAGATTGTGGACAATATCATTATTGCTCAGGATATGGTGGCCTCTATGAAGGAACCTAACCATGGTGGAAATGTTGCTATTAAGCTGGACATGCAGAAGGCATACGACAGAGTCAATTGGCATTTCCTCCTGAGGGTTCTTCGGAGATTTAGTTTTAATGAAGTCTTCTGCGATATTATTTATCGTCTCCTGGCGGATACCCGGTACGCGGTTCTTATTAATGGCGCTACTACTAATTTTTTCTCGGCGTCTAGAGGGATCCGGCAGGGGGACCCTCTTTCTCCAGCTCTCTTCATTATTGCGGCGGAGGTACTCTCTCGGAACCTCAAGCTTCTTCAAGATACTAATATGAGATCTTCATTTCATACTCCGATTGGGGGACCGCGTATCTCGCACCTGGCTTATGCGGATGATGTTCTTATTTTCACATCGGAGGATATTGGCGGATTGCGTGCTCTCCAGCAAGTATTGCATAGTTATGAGGCTGTGTCTGGACAGAAGATTAATTATTCCAAATCGGCCTTTTATACGGCGACACCATTGGCCGAGGATCGTGCTCGGACTATTTTCTCTTCGAATTTAGTACCGGTACCATGCCATTTTCTTACTTGGGCTGCCCGTTAACTTGCGGAAGAAGGAATGCGGGGATGTTTAGCTATTTGCTGGATAAAATCCGCTCGAAGTTGACGGGTTGGCAGAACAAGATTCTTTCTCCTGGGGGTAAGTTGGTCCTTATTAAGAATGTACTTTCTTCTATCCCTATGTATACTTTGGCCGCATGTTGTCCTCCCCGAGCAGTTCTCAGGACGATTGAGAGGATGTTTGTGGCTTTCTTCTGGGGTAGCAAGGATGGGGTGGCTAAGAGGAGTTGGTTGGCGTGGCGGTTTGTTACTCGGACTAAGTCCGAAGGTGGACTCGGGATCAAATGCCTGACTGATATTATGGATGCCTTCTCTATGAAGCTATGGTGGAAGCTGCGGCATGGGAAGGGCCTTTGGGTGGAGCTTCTTAAATCAAAGTATTTTCGTAAGCGTCATCCATGTGATGCGTTTATGAATTCCAAGTGCTCTCATATTTGGCGACGGATTTTGCGGGGGAGGAGATTGGCGGAGCCGCAGATCTCGTTTAGTCTTGGGCGTGGTGAGGGATCAGCGAGGTGCGAAGCGTGGATTCCAGGGGGTCCTCGGTTGGATAGTGTTGTTATTCCATCGGCTGAGGGAGTGACGTCTGGGACCAGGCGCGGATTGGGGAGACGGACTCGGGTACGGAGTCGTACACAGGCGGGGGTGTCTGATGCTCATGGTCGGTCGGGACAGTTATTGGGTATTGGGGAGCTTTGGAGGTCGGCCAGATTGGCCGGGAGAAGGGTGAATCTTCCTCATCGTCCGGTGACTGTTCGGGTTCTTTCGGATAGGGGAAGAAAGATCAGAGATTCTAGGGCAAGAAATTCTGACAATGGTGGTCCGCTTATCCGATCGTTTTGGACTACCACTGGATGGGATCTGCCTTTGTTCTTGGAGCAATTTGGAGTTGAGGCAGCGGGCCGGCTCAGAGAGGCGAACCTGTCTTGTACTTCGGCTCCTGACTCACTGGCTTGGGGGGAGCGGAAAGGTTCTTTCACGATGGCTGCGGCTTAGAGATGTTGTCGGACTTCTCATCCTACATCATCACTTTTTTCTAATATATGGGGCAAGTGTATTCCGACGAAGTGGAGCATTCTGATGTGGCAGGTTTGTCACAACCGGCTTCCTACTGATGACATTATTCAGAAGATTGGCTTCCATCTGGCTTCCAGGTGTCATTGCTGTCAGGTTGGGCATGGAGAGAACCTTCAGCATATAATTTTCCACGGGGACGTTGCTATGACGGTTTGGGCTGCTTTCCGGGGTTTCTTCAAGGCACGGATGCATAGTGAATTTCTAGTCTTCCTTCAAAGGTGGTGCCGGGGTCAGGGCAGTCATCATCGGCTGGTGCGATCATCTGGGTGCTCTGGAAGAACAGGAACAAGCATCGGTACGAGGGACGGGGTGCTGGGCCGGATTTTTTGGTGCGGGAGGTGAAGCGACAGTTTCGGAAATCGCTTTCGAGTTGTCGTCATCTTCCGTCTATCCCTCATTGGGCTTTAGAGTAGAGTTATTGCTTTATTTTCTTTCTCTGTCTTTGTTACCATAAGGTCGGATGTACTCATTACCCTCTTTTATCAATAAAGGTAACATATTTCCAAATATATATATATATATATATATATATATATATATATATATATATATATATATATATATATATATATATATATATATATATACACACACACACACACACCTAATTACTCAAAATAATATATTACTACTAGGTTTTTATGAGCAGTGTATATTATATATACCATATAATATATGTACTCCTATATATCATCTTCATGTAAAATTATCCAAAATCCTATAATTGATATAATAAATCAAATAATTACATGTATAAAATATAGGGGATTTACAATACCAAAAATAATCCCGCCAACATGGCAGTCTATTCTTGCATATTGATCCTTCAACCAATCCATCCCTAAGACCACATCATAGTCGGCCATCGAAAATTCTATCAATCTAACGGAAAACTCTCTACCGCTAACTACGATTCGACCCGAAAAAAGACTCTATCTACTCCCACAAGACAGTTACCAGTAAGTATATTGAGCCTTAGTGATAATAACTCAGACTTCAGTCATATCCGTGTAGCGAATCGTACAGACATAAATTAATGTGATACACCCGAATCAAATAATACTGATGCTGGAAAAGAGTTGACGAGAATGATACCTGCCACCACCTCACCTGATGCCAATTCTTCTACCACGGTCAGAGCCATAACTTGTCCCTGTCCCCTTGGTACTGGTCCCCTCTGCTAGTGACCTCTCTGTCTGTTCTTAATCTGAGCTTGGGCCTGAGCATATTATTGAGCCTGAGATGGTCGGCCTCGGAGGATGGTACAGCTGATGCTACTTTTGTACTGGTGCTGATGCCCTAACCGATGGACTGGTTAGGGTTGATGAAGACAAACTGGATCTATGCGGACAAGACCCAATTTTGTGATCCGGTGCCCCATAAGCCAAGCACAATCGATGTGCCCTGCGACACTCTGAAACCACGTGCCCAGGCTTCCCACAATAAGAGCAGCCCATTGCGGAAGATTGTCTCTATTTCTGCTGCTGAGGATATGTCGGAGTCGAGTGTTGAACCGACGAAACTGTGGTCGCCCTCCTAGGAGCTCCAATAGTCAAAGCCCTAGCTGCCGGGGCTGGTGCTGACGACTGAGATAACTCTAGGAGGTATATTCATGCCTCCTAGCTGCTCGCAAGATAGCATCAAATGTCTGGTGCTCAAACTGCCCCTCTGTAAGAACGATCTCTAGGTGGAGTCCCTGCTGGAATCGCTACGCTCGGTCCAATTTGGTCGCCACCAAGGTGGGAGCAAACCGACTAAGCCTAGAAAACTCGACCGCATATCCATCGATCGTCCTTCACATCTGCTTGATATTGTTGAACCTTGTCTGCAGATTATACCGAGCTACTACATCAAAATACTTTATCTGGAACTTGTCACTGAATATCGCCCACAGGACAGGCGTTACCAAACCAACTGCTAGCATCGTCCACCAGTTGCGGGCTAAGTCCAAACATTGTAGGCGCACAACGGCCACCTTCTCTTCCTCTGGAATCCAAGCTGCCTCCATAATAACCTTTATATCTTGTAGCCAAGCATCGGCAGCAATAACATCTGCACTGCCGTCAAAGAGGGAAGGGTTCAGGCGCTTGAAGCTGTTGGCCGCATTGTTCCCTTAATAGCCAACTCTGCCCATAGCATCTTGTACTTTCTTGTATAGGGTATCGCCCTGACGATCTTGTGATGCCAGCAAGTCCCGGATGAGTCTCATCGGGGTTCTATTGTCAGGGTCTGCAGGATGGACTGGCTGAACTAGCGGCTCTTGCTTCCCAGAAGGCATGACTCGGGATGCTGCCCCTGAGTGCTGGGTTTGGTTCCCAGGTTGCGGCTGGTTCACTTGTTGCTGGTTCTCTGGGGATGCTCCACCCGGCTGATCGGTAGGACCAGGAACAATGCCACTAAAGAAAATAACATGAGGAACAATAAGGAAGGACCAAGATTGATCAAGGATATAAGCATGTGATTAGGTCAAGATTTCAGGAAGATTAGAAGGCACGAGTAGAGATCAAGGGAGAATGCTGATTGAGACATCTATTCGGTAAAATCCTCACACATCTTGATTTATAAGACCTGTATGGTCTACCACTTAAACCGTGTCACGCCCCAGAACCAGAATACTGGAGAGCGGGGGACAGACACAGCCAGCTACGTATATCAAAGTACAACTCACCTCGTAATACAGTCACGACTGTCAAGATGCATGAGGATTAAACTATAATCCATCAGTCTCTATGGTCAGGAACAAGCCTAGTGTCTCAATCTCAAGCAAGCAAATAAAAGTTACAAGATGTTAGATCATCAGACATACAAAGTAAGGCGTCCCAAACATTACATATTTAGATGATCATGAAGCTATTCAAACAAAATATGAAGATTAGCAAGAGTTTAAGTCATACATGATCAACCCTAGGATTTGCCAATCATGTAACAGCCCTTAGGCAGACAGAAATTTAAGTTTCAATACGAGCTAACACTTGCTCGACGGCTAAATGCCTCAAAAGAATAATTTACAATATAGTGGGAGCGCAAAATAAGAAACCCACTCATTGCCAGGATTACGTCTAGTGTTCACCATCTGGCTGATAAGCAGGAAGATCCTCGGGTATCACTCCAAAATTTATCCATACAAAACCAGCTGGGTCAGACCCTAGAAAGAGCAAGTGCTACAAGGAAGGCTTCATTAAGGATCTAAAACTAGCAGATAATAAAATAGAAGAATAAATAAATGAACAGGCTTAAATGAAAAGAAAATAAGGTTAGAATAAAACAATAGCTTGCATTAAGAGATGAAATATAATTTCTATGCTAATCACGAGCAAGAAATCAGGCACGGCCAATCAAGTCCTACGGCTTGCTATCATTATCTAACTAGGGTTATCACAGGCCTAGTTACTAGCGAAATGCAATGAGATATTCCCGCAGTCACAAACCCTGCAGCTATCCAGGTTATCCAAGCGAGGTGATTTACAAGAATTATCAAGATTACTGGTTTATTTTCGGTAGTTATGTTTTCAAAAAGTGCCCCACATGACAGTGGGCTGGAAATGTGCCCTACTCATTGGCATGCTACAAGTCCCTTAAGTGTGGCCGGGATAACGGGATCGCCTGTGACTGGAAAAATCTCTCTATATGAACTAATTGATTAATCTAGTCATTAACCTAGTCAGATTTATTGTGAATTTTTGAATGTGGTAACCAGAAATCCATGTCCTAGACATGATGCAAGACGAAACAGGTAGTTTACAGTCACAATCAAGAAAGTCAACCAAGGTGTCAAGACAAGAGTTACACTAGCAAGACAGGAATAGCCGTCGCAACAACAATCAAGATTATACATGTCATGTCAGGTTTACTTGTCATGTCAAGAGTACTTGTCTGGAGTGCGCCTCGACGGGCCACTTATCAAGAGTTATCAAGACGAGTTCATATTATCATGTTCAAGTCAAGTTCAAGTTACTATCTCAAGACTATCAAGTGTCAAGTCGGGTCGTCGTAATTTAGCCCAATTATAGAAAATATGCAAATAAGATCGAGAACACCCATGTGTGATTGAAACTGTAAGTCACATATGAACTCTGATTAAAGTGAGACATGAAGATTCTTGAAGCCAAGACAAAGATCGACAACTTTTATGTTTTGAGTTTTTCAAGATTCTAGCTACAAAAAGCTTAAACGGACAAAAACTGTTATTTAGAGTGATTCGCGCATGGACAAAAGGTGCATGGCACAAGGTGTAAGGCGCACGAGGTGTAAGGTGCACGAGGTGCGTGAGGTGCAAGGTGCACGGACCAAAAGGTACGTGAGGTGCAAGGCGCACGAGGTGCACGAGGTGCAAGGTACACGAGGTGCAAGGTGCGCGGACCAAAAGGTACATGAGGTGCAAGGTACGGGAACCAAAAGGTGCACAAGTACAGGGTACATGGACCAAAAGGTGCACGAGGTGCAAGGTGCGTGAACCAAAAGGTGAGCGGGGTACAAGGTGCGCGAACCAAAAGATGCGCGAGGAGCGAGGTGCGCAGACCAGAAGGTACGCGAGGTGCAGGATGCACAAACCAAAAGGTGCGTGAGTTGCACACGAGGTGTGCATGGTGTCGTCCCTAACAGCAAGCTTTTGGCATGGCATTTTAGAAACTTCCAATGTCCATAACTTGGGCTAAATGACTCAAAATTAGGCAAAATAATGGTCTAAACTGAATGAAATTGAATTCTCTACAACATGGAACCATTAGTTTTCAGAAATAACAAAGTTCAAGAGATCAAAACCAAAAAAAATCGAAGAAACTATAAACTTAGATCTACAAAAATGTAACCATCAAAACCAAAATCTTCAAGTTCTAAAGAGGCTTAGAATCAAGCAAGGAAGACAATGAAACCATAAAATTTGAGATCCATCATGAGGCAAGTTGCACTTGCCTAGGGCTTGTCAGGTGGGAGGAGTAAATGAAGAAGATGAAGAAGTAATGAGAAATAATGGAGGAGAGTGGAGTTGGTTTTTATACAAACCTTCTCATCTCAAATCACAACAAACTAAGTCAAGCCAAGCCAAGCTAAGTTGAACCAAACCAAATTAAACTAATGCAAAATTAAACCAAGACTAGGCTAAGCAAGAAAAGTTAAAATAAGGGTCACCTGAAAAAAGTCAGAATTCTGTACACGTATACTAAAAATATGTATAACGGAAAACGAGAGTGATAGAAGGCCCCTTCACCATAGAGACGGTGTACTCTAACGACGCCTACAGACTTGTATAACTAAATGGGGACTTGTTTATGATGCCAATCAACGATAAGTTCCTAAAGAAGTATTATGCCTAAAATTTTTCAACATGTACTTCCATCTCTCCAGCAGGAGAACTCATGAACTCAACCATTGGGTTCACTCCCCTTCTTTCATGATTATATGCTTCTGGAACCCATTTGTTCCACTACATTCTCTCCCAAGTAGAAAACATCTATGTCCATATCACCTCTGAGTTATTTTTCTACGCCCCCACAAAGCTAAATCTTACATTTCGTAAGATTATGCTAAATGCTATGTTTATCACGTCCACATTACCTCTGAGTAAACATTCCATCTAACAACCCCCACATTGTTATACTGCGATCAGAGAACATCCACGTCTATATCACCTCTGAGTTATTCTTTGTATCCCTATCGAGTTTATTTCTATCACGTCCACATTACCTCTGAGTAGGAAAACTCTACCACAAATCCCATATTTACCACGTCCATATCACCTCTGAGTAAATATGCTGGTTCCCTCTCTCAACTTGTTATCTGTACCTAGAAACGAAGGTGCACAAAAGATAATAGGTCCACCAAAAATCACAAGTTCATCACAAAAGTTGAACAAACAAAATTTTATTATTTCTTTATCCAATAAGAGTAAAAGATTACATCAGCATTGAAAAGAAACAAAAGCAAACTACATCTCAAGACATCGAAAAACAAAGATAGGAAATACTAAAGACAAGAAAAGGAAGTCGGCTTCAGCTTTATTCCCCGAGAATGGCAGCTGCAGAACGGATGATAAAGTCCTACAGCCAGGGATGATAGTTACGTTGAGGCATATACCACTCCCTCAGCCATTTTGCATATGAAGGTTCTATCTGATTAAGGTCCTCGGCAGGAGCAGGAGGATCAGAACTTCCGGTACTGCTATCTTTCGACACGGGCTCCTGCTTAATGATAACTTCAACTTTCGGTGTTATCTCCTCCTTAACGGTCACTGGTTCTCCTCTGATAAAAGGGGACGGTATCTCCTCCTTCACGATCGCCTCCGCTTTCGGCCTAGACACTGTGACGAAACAAGACAAAGTATCAACAAAAGAGCTCAATCCCTCGGGTTAAAAAGAACTCATACATAGCTCAGCATCAGCACATGTAAAACATCAGCGCATCAAAAGTCTTGGCGCATCATCTGGACATTAGTCCATATGCATCAACTGAATCCCACCATGGCACATATACAGGACCAAAGTCCATGCACGATGGAGGAAAGCTTCGGCACATCATATGGACAAAGTCCATGCGCATCGACCGAATCCCACCATGGCGCATATACAGGACCAAAGTCCATGCACGATAGAGGAAAGCTTCGGCGCATCATCAGGACCAAAGTCTATGCGCATCAGTAGAAAGAAGCTTCGGCGCGTCATCAGGACCAAAGTCCATGTGCGTCAACAAAGGAAGCTTCGGCGCATCATCAGGACCAAAGTCTATGCGCGTCAGCAGAAAGAAGCATCGGCGCATCATCAGATTCAGGACAAAGTCCATGCACGTCAGCACAGAGAAGCCTAGGCACATCCTCAGGGTAGGACTCATATAGCCGCACCCATGCGCTTCAGCGGTGTTATTTGGAACGTGCAAAGAAGTATCTGTGCAAACTCCCAAAGTAGCAGACCATCCACCAATCACTTCTGGCCGTACATCGACGTACGTCGTCTCGACAAAGGGAGACTCCTCGACGTCGGCTTCGACGGGCTTCTTGCCCTTGCCTCTGCCTCGGCCAGCACCGCCATGCAGAGTCTTAGGGACCATCTCTAGAAAAACAAGGGTTTTTTCAAAAAAAAAAGCTCTAGGGAAGAAGAAGATGGAAAGCAGAAGACTCTCTTTTTCATCAAGTCGCCTATTTATAGGCTGGCCACGTGCATGAACCGATAAACGTGTGACATCAGCATCTCCTCGGGTCTTGTAAAACCGACGGCTACGTACCTTCCAAAGAAAGATCATCATTAATCTCTCGAAGAATGAAGCTTTATCTTCTTTCATCTAATCAAGGAGGACATGCACTGGCACTCCCATGCGCGGATAGGCCATGCGCCCATACAGGGGATGCGCCCAGAATCTACTGTCCATGCTTCTTGGTTCAAAGTATTCCAAAACTTGATAAAAAGTTTCGAAAACTTTAAAGAAGGTCATGTAGAAGCATGGAATTGCAGGCACATTTATCTCATGCGCCTCCGAGGTCATACGCCCAAAGTACTATTCGCCTCCAAAGTATTATCATTCAGAAAACAACAAGTAGAAGAGCCACAAAAGGATTGATTATTTATATTATATAAAAATCTATTACATGTCCTAACACTTGCTACAAAGAAAGCCTACTACAAAGGAGAAGCCTAAAAACTAGAGCTAGGTGCATCACTTTGACATCTCAGCTAGGCGCATCACTTTGATGACTCGGCCAGGCACATCATTCTGACAGCTCAGCTAGGCACATCTTCCCGTCCCGTTGGAGCCAATCACTTCCAAACGAGTGCTTCGGCTAATGAAGCAATTATAGAGCATAACGTGGGGCTCTTCTAGCCTAAAAAATTGAGGCACGACTGTTCCGATCTTTGGCTGCAACAGGCACCTTGCCCGTGGCGCTTCAAGCATAACGAAAACTAGGGCACGGCAAAACCCAAACCCAGTAATCAACTCTCGATGTTGTTTCATAAAGCGACATTGCCAGCAAGGTGCACGAACGCGAACAACAAACTCAGCGCATCTCAGTCTTCTAAAGGAGTTCGTCGTCAAAGCTTCTTCGAACGAGAAGATCTGCAACCAACAGTGCAACATCTTGCCAATGAGGAGGACCGGTCGAGTTTATCTCCATTTTAGGAAACAAAGTAAAATGAGAAACAAAACTTCTCTTCATACTGCTATTTATAGGCCAAGGCAAATTAAACCCATGAGCCAAGTGGCAGCTTTCTCGAAGTCAGTGCAATGAACCTGTATTTATGGCGATGAATCTGCCCCTTCAAATTTACCTGAGTCAATAAAGCATTAATGCCTCAAAAGACTCTACAAAGCTGACCAAATGAGATGCGCCACGCAGCAGATGTGCCCATCAGAACCATATATTTCAGACGTATGTGCCTAGTGGAGCACAAAATGATGCGCCCAGCAATGCACAGATATGCGCCCACCTAAGCTCGTCACCCATCAAGTATTTAATGCTATATGACAAAGCCGGTAGCACGCATCTCGAGAGTAAGCAGTTGAAAGATTTTACAGAGAATGAAGAGCCGCAAACGTCAGCCTCATCATTTCTTATTTTATCGGTTACAACTGTCCTGCCACGTGGTCGACTGACCGCTTGCATGCGCCTTCGTAGTCATGCACTCAAAATCTACATGCGCCCCCACAACCATGCACCCAAAAAATTTGTATGTGCCTCAAAAGCCATACGCCCAGACTTGTTTGTGACTCCTAAAAGCTATGAGCCAAATCTTCTTATGCGCCAGATCCCAGGCACATTCTGACAGATCACTCTCCACCAAATCCGATATATTTGAGCCATAGACACGTACTACGTGTCATTGACTCAGTTTTGCTCAAGGATTAGTACTAACCACTCAATGTCTCAGCAACAACCGAATCTCAACAACCGCCACGTGTCAGCTCTACCGCAGCCTAATAGTGTAGTTCAAATAGATTCAGCTCCAACTTCAGGGCACATCATCCATGCGTCCATCAGCATCAGCCACGTGGCATCCCTACGTGCAAGTTCTCCAGGAGCATAGCACACATGTGCGCATAAGCAGATCATTTTGCTGCCTATAAATAAAAGGATCATTCCTTTATTCGCATACACACACACCCACACTCCAAGCTCGAGCCCTCTTCTTGCTCATTTCAAAAGTAGATCAACATCCAGAGCACATGCAAGAGTCAGAATCCTCTTCAAGTCTCTGCCCGTTCCAGAGCAATCCGGACTTTCAGAGAGTTCGAGATCATCGTCAGATCGTCAATGGAGTCAACGTATTACCACTCACTCCATCGCCACGGTTTCCAGATAAAAATAAAAGTGTACTCCGAGGAGTACATCTAAGTCCTACATTGTACTCTATTCTATTTGTAATTAAAATATACAGTTTATTCAAAACAACTTATTTTCGATGGCAAATAATGTGTTCGGTGGTTATCAATGTAAAATAGGATGTGTTGTAATCCTTGCACTATATTGCAAGCCTTGGACTTTACTTCGATTATTAATAAAGAGAATATATTTTTCATGTCTTTTTATGACTTCAAGTTATCTGCTTATTTTTGCTACTACAAATCAATAGTGTGTTATATTCAATAAGAAAGATATGTCCTATTTGTCTTTAATGTCTGCTTGTAATGCTGCGATGTGTTTTTATTTGAAGATTATCAATTATGTACCATTTTTACCTTGTGTAAGTGCAATACCAGACTTGTACGACATCATACCCAAGCGACGACGATCGATTCCAAGAGTGATAAATGCGAGGACAAATGACTCTTCAAAATCGGGACGTGACAAATTGGTATTAGAGATGGCTTTACGTCCTTGGACTCTTATTTGATTCATTTCAAATCAAGGTCGCATCTACGATTAACCAAAATTGCTTCCGCGATTATTCAACGTTGCTTCCGTGATTAAATCAAAGATTGCTTCCGCGATTATCCTAATTGTTCCTATGATCACTTTAAGTTGTTTCGTGTCTGAAAGTTTGTTGACCCTCTTAGTTGCTCACTGGATATTTCATACAATAAGTCTAAAAACATTGTGATGCCCTTAAATGCTTGATTGTTGTTGGTTTGGACACTAATGACCCAATAATGACTCGATGCCATAGTATAATAATTGTGAATAATGTTCAAAATATGGGAATAGAGAAACGTGGCTATGTATGCTGTAACATGTTGAGAATGGTATGTGATGTTGGAAAAAAATTGTGAATGGGACAATTGGTGGATGAGTTCAACAGAATTGATGAGTTGACTCATGTGTGGCGGCTTTGTGACTTTGAGACCCTGAAACGTTGGCTTGTATGGTAATCACTGTAACGCCCCAGAACCAGAATACTGGAGAGCGGGGGCGTATATAGCTAGCTACGTATATTAAAGTGCAACCCACCTCGCTATACGGTCACGGCTGTCTAGATACATGAGGGTTTAACTACAAGCCAACAGTCTCCTATAGTCATGAACAAGCCTATTGTCTCAATCTCAATCAAGCAATAATAGTTACAAGATGTCAGAGCACCAAATATATAATAGCAAGGCGTCCCATATATTACATATTGGATGATCATGAAGCTAGTCGTTACAAAATGTCAGGACTAGCAAGAGTTTAGTCATACATGATCAACCCTAGGATCTGTCAATCATGTTATAGCCGGTAGGCAGACAGTAAATAAAGGTGCAATACAAGCTAACACGTGCTCGCCAGCTAAACGCCTCAAAAGAATAATTTTACAATAAAGCGGAAGGACAAAAAGAAACCCACTCGTTGCCAGGATTACGCCTGGTGGTCACCATCTGGCTGGAAGACAGGTGGATCCTCTGGTGCTGCTCCGATATCTGGCCACACAAAACCAGCTGGGTCAGACCCTAGAAAGAGCAAGTGCCACAAAGGAGGCTTCACTTAGGAACTAAAACCAGTATATCACAATAGAATATTAAAGATAATAAATAAAGAACTGATAATAATAGCGATAACAACAGTAAACTGAGTATGAAGAAACCATTCAAGTAGCCAGGTCACAACCCTTAAACCAAACAAGGAACGGGATTGCAGCCCTTCACCTGAATAGAAACCCGTTTCAAATACTATTGGTACAGTGAAGACAATAAACGAAGAGAGGACACAGAATTGCTCCGGGAGCCAGGTTACAACCCTTAAACCAAACAAGGACCGGGGTTGTAACCTTTCGCCTGAACAGAACTGGACCCCTGATCTTTATTGCTGAGGCAAGCATAAATAATTAATCATACTATTAAAGTGAAGTAAAACATGACGAGCATGGCATAGGGTGTAATAAGACAATAAACGAAGAGAGGACACAGAACTGCTCTGGGAGCCAGGTTACAACCCTTAAACCAAACAAGGACTGGGGTTGTAATATTTTGCCTGAACAGAACTGGACCCCTGATCGTTTATTGTTGAGATAGGCACAATCAATCATGTCATGTCACCGTCTTGTACAGTATCAGGATAAGACTAAGCTGGAATAAATTTCATCCAATCAATCACGGTCAATCAAGAGTACGGCTTGATACTTTTAACTAACTAGGGTTATCACAGTCCTAGTTACTAGCAAGATGCAATAAGATTCTTCCAACAGCCATAAGCCCTACAGACCATCCGATTATCCAGGTCGAATGTCCGTTTATGAAGAATGCAACACGTGACTGTGTGCTGGAAATGTGCCCTACTCGTCGGTAGGCTACAAGTCCACTTGAGCGCCCAAATAACGGGATTGCCTGTAGCTGGGAAATCTCTTCATGACTACTGGATTATTCTAGTTATTAGTCTTAGTTGAATTCAGTAGGTACCCCTGACCGTAGTACTCAGGGATCCCCATCCTAGACATGATGCAAGACAGTACCAGTTTATTTGTACAAACAAAAAATCCTACGGTGTCCAGATCTTTTATACTTGCCATGTCAGGGTAGCTGTCGTAACAATATATCGAGATATATTATGTCAATTTACTTGTCAAGAGTGCGCCACAGCGGGCCACTATCAAGTTCTATTATTACATTATCATGAATGAGAAAAACTTGTATAAAATAGCTAATAACATATTCTTCAAGCCAAGAAAAAGATCTACAACTTTCATGTTGGAAGTTGGAAGAAATTCTGGCCACAATTCAGCCAAATAGGACTTAAAACAGCCAAAACTGCCAAAATAGGCACTATTCGGCATTCTGTGGTACTATTCATCCATGCGGCTGCGGTACTATTCATTCATGCGGCTGCGGCACTATTCATATAGTACTATTCATCCATGCGGCTATGGCACTATTCATCTTATGCGGCTACGGCACTATTCATCTCATGCGGCTGCGGCACTATTCATCTCATACGGCTGCGGTACTATTCATACGGTACTATTCATTCCTGCAGCTGCGGTACTATTCATCTCATGCGGCTGCGGCACTATTCATCTCATGCGGCTGCGGCACTATTCATTCATGCGGCTGCGGCACTGTCACTTCCCATTCCCATAATGCGTATTTCTAGAATGCATGTACTGTTTAAACGTATTTATTTAATATTTATCATATATTATTCTGTAGTTAAATTCTTTTAATTTTATGTTAATTAATTTCCTGCAATTTTATTTCTGTATTTTACTCTCTGCTTTAGCTTTGCTATGGGTTCGGCTCAGACTGGTTTAATTATGTTGGTTCATCATGAACCGAAATAAACCCCCACCTACCACCACCCCTTCCATTTAAAGCCCATCCCCTTTCTCTCTCTTCATTACTCCACCATTACTCTTCTTCTTCCTCATAACTCTCCCACCAACCTAGAAGAGATAGGCAAGTGCCAACTTGCTTCTTTATGGATCTCCATTTTTGTTGTTCCATTATCTTTCTCTCAATATTCTAAGACACTTTAGTGCTTGGCATTTTCAATTTCTATGGCTATATTTTTCTAGATCTAAGTTTATAGTATTTTCGGATTTCTTAGGTTTTGATCTATTTAATATTGTTATTTCCAAGTTTTGATGGTTTCATGTTGTAGAGAATTTCGTTCTACCCCATTTTGACCTATGGAAGTCCAAATTTGGACTTACGGTGAAGGTTTTATGGAGCTTGGAAGTCAAGGGTTCCATGACCATCTTTCTCAGATTTTCTGAGAAGATGGTTCTCCCATTTCTCAGCCGCATGGACTAATTATTTCCCAATCTCATTTCTCAGCCGCATGTATTATTTATTTTCCAATCTCATTTCACAGCCGCATGAAATTATTTATTTCCCAATCTTATTTCACAGCCGCATGAGAATCTCATTTCTCAGCCGCATGGATTTATTATTTTCCAATCTTATTTCTCAGCCGCATGGAATTATTTATTTCTCAATCTCATTTCACAGCCGCATGAGAATCTCATTTCTCAGCCGCATGGATTTATTATTTCCGAATCTCATTTCTCAGCCGCATGAAATTATTTATTTCCCAATCTCATTTCACAGCCGCATGAGAATCTCATTTCTCAGCCGCATGGATTTATTATTTTCCAATCTCATTTCTCAGCCGTATGGAATTATTTATTTTCCAATCTCATTTCACAGCCGCCTGAGAATCTCATTTCTCATCCGCATGAATTAATTATTTCCCAATCTCATTTCTCAGCTGCATGTATTATTTATTTTCCAATCTCATTTTACAGCCGCATGAGAATCTCATTTCTCAGCCGCATGGATTTATTATTTCCCAATCTTATTTCTCAGTCGCATAGAATTATTTATTTTCCAATCTTATTTCACAGTCGCATGAGAATCTCATTTCTCAGCCGCATGGATTAATTATTTCTCAATCTCATTTCTCAGCCGCATGTATTATTTATTTCCCAATCTCATTTCTCAGCCGCATGAGATTTTTATTTCCCAACCGCATGAGATGAATTTATTTTCCGAATTTGGCATTAATTAACATTGATTGTTATCTTAATTTATAATTGACATGCGTTCCTAGTTGGAACTAAGAGACTGGCTAGTCGTCTTATTGAATTGAATGGAATAAGACACGTTCATATCAACTATGAACTATTGAAATCGATTGGCCAATCCCGAATATTGACATATAGATACATGCAAGCTATAATTTATTTATTTATTTTACGAAAGCAGCATATGTACTTTATGGTCAAGGCATAATTATTTCGTGGTTAGTTTTAATTGTTGCATTACGCTATGTAAGACCTACAACCTAACCGCACAGGTATCGTTGTAGAGTTGAGCATATCGTACTTTGTACGAAAGTACTCATTCTGAAATGACCATGATCTACGGTATGGGATTTCACTTAACATAGAGGCTACTAAGTTAAATAAAATAATGATTGCATGGAGAGAATGGATTTCCGAGTTCTTACATGGCAGCCCTCTTTGGGACTATTAGCACCCAACAGGCCGGCTGGTTCCCACAGATACTGCAATTCTGCCACACGGACAGGAAGCAGTATCTGCTTATATTATTGTATATTGTATATTAATGACGGACGTCCCGCTGGGACTCGTCTAATTCATGATTGGCACAATTGATTGATTGGATAGACTATCCTTGCTTGTCCATAGTAAGAACTGAGAAATCCTTATTGCATAAATTCCAGGATAACTTGGGACTCACAGTAGTAAGCCGTAGGAGTTGGATGGCCGTTTAAGTTGATTTGTTTGTGTACTGCACCTACTCTGTTACCTAACTGAGATGACCAGAGCGTCAGGACATGACGGGCCAACTTCTGTCCTTGTTTGGTTGGGAAGTTGGTTCGAAGTGTCGTGATATTACGTGAATCCCAGTAGCAAGCAGAGATCTATTATTATATTCGATTATTCACTGGTTTAAATTCCTCATATCGTGCTTCCTTGCGGTACTTGCTATTAGAGGTCTAACCTCTCTGGTTTTGCATGGCCAGATTTAGAGCCGGTTCCCGAGGACTCAGCTTACCTCTACCTCCAAGATGGTCAATACTAGAGGAATGATCGCCGGAGGACTCGAGTGGGTTTCTTACTTCCCCACTCGTTTTTGTTAATTACTTTATATTTTGCCGCTTGGCACCGACATGTTAGTCGGATAGTCTTGCACTTACTTTTACATAATTGTAATTAAGTCAGACTGCAGCTGATAAACAATTGTGTATACTTTACTGCCTCATCTGGCTATGTTTTGTAAAGCCAGATATCAAGAATATTTGGACTGAACGTTGGGGACGCCTTACTGCTTTATCTTCATGTTCTCTATTTTCTGTTTCTTGTTTGAATGATTGAGACAATAGATGTAAAGTGACCATATGGAGACTTTCATGTAGTATGCACCCCCTCGTCTTGTTAGACAGTATTGATCGTATTATACGGTATTCATCTACCTGTAATACGTAGCTGGCTGAGTCATTCCTCCGCTCTCCAGTATTCCGGTTCTGGGACGTGACAAGGTTTTAGTGGTGGCCCATGCAGGTCTGATTTCAGACTTGTGGGGTATTTTAATTTATAGGATGTCTCAATCACACCTGTTCCCCCTTGATCTCATGATTCGTTACTCTCGACTCTAGCTTGACATTTCGGTATCCTTTGACTTCATTGATCTTTCCTGTCCGATCGTTTGATTGTTCTTTTGTCCCTTTTCTTAGGGGCACTTCGTCCGCATCTGCCAGGACTGGACAACAACAACAAGAGCAACACGGACAACCTGACCATGTTGGTCAGCAACAAGGGCCGGTACTAACTCAAGAGGCTATCCAAGAAGAAGTAATAGTGGAAGCGGCAGCTGGATCACAGTATCCGGATGTTCCACCACCACCAACAGTTCTACCTACCCCTACGAAAATGGACACGCCGGCTCTTCTGGAGATCATGAGAGGAATGATGGCTACTCAGCAACACCATATGTTAGCCCAGCAGCGCATGCACGCTCAGTTGCAGGAGCAGAACGTACTACTCAACCAAGGGTTGCAGACGGTATTAGAAAGAGGGGCGAGGCCAGATTCAGGAGCATCAGCCAGGTTTTGTAAGTACAACCCCCATCGTTTCGAGGGTACGGAAGATGCCATCTCAGCAGATACGTGGCTTAAGGATGTTGAGGCTATTCTGACAGCAGCTAAGGTACCGGCGGAAGAACGTGTGGATCAAGTGAAGTTGTTACTTCAGGATCTCGTATGTGATTGGTGGGAATCAGAGGAAGTAGGCATCAGACATCCTGTTACTTGGAACGATTTTACTGCAAGGTTCAAGACGAAGTACTATGGAGTTGTGGCACAGTTTGAGCTGCAACAAAAGTTTATCAACCTCAAGCAGGCCGGCAAGACGGTAGATGCTTACGTAGCGGAGTTCTGCAGATTGAGTAGGTTCGTCCCAGAGATGGTAGCAACGGAGAGCCAGAGGGCTATGAGGTTCCAGCAAGGGTTTCATCTTGAGCTCTTGCAATTGATAGAAGGGTACAATTACCAGACTTTTGATAAAGTATTGACGGCGACTCGAAGGCATGAGATAACCGTTCAGAGGATCACGGCAAGGACTGGAGGTCAGAAGAGATCCCACAGTCAGATTAAAGGAGGAGGAGGAGCAGCGCCTCGAACAACAGCACCATCTCTTGGCATTCGCATTCACGATGTAGCAGTACGAGGGCCAGCACCACCCAGGTAGTAGCAACAGCAACAGAGGAAGAACCAGCAACCCCCAGCGGGCTGCACTTATTGCGGGAAGATAGGGCACACCAGAGATGTGTGTCGGACTTTGAACGGACTGTGTTTGATATATGGAAATCCAGATCATCGGGTTACCACATGTCCCATGAATTCGAGGTCAGGAGGACCAGTACAGCAGTTTCCTGTCTGCTAGCACCAGGGGCAGGACAGTATCGAGGACCCGTAGTGGCAGTGAGACCATTGGTCCAGCGTCCGTTAATACCACAGGCTCAGATGTTTCGACAGCAGGGACCGCCGATGCAGCAACACCAGCATAGACCACCCCAGCATCACCAAGGCAGGGGCCAGCGGCAGCACCAGGCTAGGCCACAGCATGGGAACCAGCAAGGAGGTCGAGGGCAGGCATTCACTCTGTCCTTGGAAGAGGCATTGGCATCGGAAGATGTTGTGGCAGGTAACATTCTCGTCGCCTCTTATCCCGCAGTAGCATTATTTGATTCGGGAGCATCACACTCATTTATATCTGCACAATTTACAACACGGCTAGGAATGGAATTCGAGGCATTGCCAGGGAGGTTGAATATACTCACTGGTAATGGGCTCGTAGGAGTTACTAGAGTTATTCTAGCATGTAGCGTTGTAGTTTGCGGGCATTCCTTACCCGCCCGGTTGATAGAATTTTCTGTTAGAAATTTCGACATTATCTTAGGCATGGACTGGCTGAAAGACAGTCATGCGATAATAGATTATCGTAGAGGGAGTGTATCTTTTGATATTCCAGGCATGAAGCGGTTCACCTTAGTCAGATCAGTGGCAACTCAACAAGAGCAGGGAGTAGTGACGGCAATGGAAGAAGTTCAAGTTTCGAAGGTAGTTGAAAAGTTTCTAGACGTATTTCCTGAAGAACTTCCACGTCTACCACCGGTTAGAGATATTGTTCAGTATAGAATTGGCACCTGGAACTAAACAGATATCAGATCGAGTTTACAGAATGGCAGATTCAGAGCAGGCCAAGATATACCAGCACATAGAGGAACTGAAGGAGAAGAAGTTCATCCAAGCTAGCATATCACCATGGACAGCACCAGTGGTACTTATAGGAAAGAAGGATGGGTCATCCAGATTGTGCATCGATTACAAGAAGCTTAACGCGGTAACAGTGAAGAACAAGTACCCACTACCCAGGATCGGCGATTTATTTGATCAGTTGAGCAAAGCTAGAGTTTTCTCCAAGATAGATCTTCGTTCAGGGTATCATCAAGTGAGGGTTCGGAAGGAGGACATTCCCAAGACAGCATTCAGGTTGAAGTATGGGCATTATGAATTCTTAGTAATACCGTTTGGTTTGACCAATGCTCCAGCAATATTTATGGATTTGATGAATCGCATCTTTATGCCGTACTTGGATCAATTTGTCGTTGTGTTTCTCGACGACATTCTTGTATACTCTGCTAGTGAAGAAGAGCATGAACACCACCTCAGGAAAGTGTTACAGGTTTTGAGAGAGAACCAGTTGTATGCCAAGCTCAGCAAGTGTGAGTTCTGGACGAATCACATTTCATTTTTGGGTCATATCATATCAGGAGCTGGAGTAGCAGTGGATCCCAAGAAGGTAGAAGCAGTAGAGAGTTGGCCAGTACCCAAGACCGTAGCTGATGTACGGAGTTTCTTGGGATTGGCAGGATATTACAGAAGGTTCGTATCAGACTTTGTAAGGCTTTCAGCACCCATGACCCGCTTGACATGGAAGGATGTACCATTCGTCTGGTCGGCAGAATACCAGGCATCATTTGAGAATCTAAAGCAGAAGTTGATATCAGCGCCTATTCTTACATTGCCAGTTGGACCCGGAGGTTTTACAGTATATTGTGATGTGTCAGGAAAAGGACTTGGATGTGTCCTCATGCAGCATGGGAAGGTGATAGCGTACGCATCTAGGCAGCTCCAAGACCATGAGATGAATTATCCAACTCATGATTTGGAGTTGGCGGCAGTAGTATTTGCTTTGAAGCTATGGACGCATTACTTATATGGTGATCGAGTGGACATGTACACAGACCACAAAAGTCTGAAGTACATCTTTACTCAGAAGGAGCTGAACATGAGGCAGAGAAGATGGTTGGAGTTGATCAAGGATTACGACGTAGAGCTTCAGTATCATCCAGGCAAGGCTAATGTGGTAGCAGATGCTCTCAGCAGGAGAGGCGGCGTATTTATGTTAACAACACAGAGGCATATCTTAGAAGACCTTCAGGAGATGGGCATCGAGGTTATACTTCCTTGTGATGTAGGAGTTCTGGCGAGTCTACAAGTTCAATCCGACTTGATAGACAGGATCAAGGCAGCTCAGGCACAAGACCCAAGAATTCAGAAGCTTAGAGCAGAATGTGAGTCAGGACTCAGAAAGGAGATACAAATTCATGAAGATGGTACCCTTAGGTTTGGGTCACGTCTATGTGTGCCTAGTGGAGATATCAGACAGGAGGTTATGGCAGAAGCTCACAGCTCTCAGTATTCTATACACCCTGGAGTGACCAAGATGTACCATGATATCAAGCAGCACTTCTGGTGGAACGGAATGAAGAGGGAGATAGCTAGATTCGTTTTTCGTTGCTTGGTATGTCAGCAAGTGAAGACAGAGCAGCAGAGGCCAGCTGGGTTATTGCAACCGCTTCCTATCCCGGAATGAAAGTGGGAACATATCACAATGGACTTTGTGACCGGTTTACCGAGATCACTAAGTAGTAAGAATGCTATTTGGGTAATCGTAGATCGGCTTACGAAGGTGGCACATTTTCTTCCTTTTAGAGTAGGCCAATCTACGGAGAAGTTGGCAGAATTGTATATGCAACAGATAGTCAGGCAGCATGGGGTCCCAGTCAGTATTGTTTCAGACAGAGATACCCGTTTTACATCACATTTTTGGAAGAGCTTACATCATAGCTTGGGTACCAAGTTAAGATTTAGCACGGCTTACCATCCACAGACAGACGGACAATCAGAAAGAACAATTCAGACTTTAGAAGATATGTTACGAGCTTGCACGCTGGATTTTGGAGGGTCTTGGGAGAGCCACCTGCACTTAGTCGAATTCTCGTACAACAACAGCTATCAAGCTAGTATCCAGATGGCACTATTCGAAGCACTATATGGTAAGAAGTGTAGGTCGCCGCTAGCATGGAACGATATCGGGGAGAGAAAGATGCTAGGCCCAGAAATGATTATCCAGACCGTTGAAGTGGTTAAGGGAATTAGAGAGCGACTTCGAGTTACACAGGATCGACATCGTCATTGGGCGGACCAGCATCGTAGGCCGCTAGAGTTTTCTGTTGGGGACCACGTGTTCTTGCGGATCTCACCTACCCGTGGGGTCATTAGGTTTGGCGTTCGTAGGAAATTGAGTCCGCGGTACGTGGGCCCATTTGTTATCCTTGATAGGATAGGCGATGTTGCTTATCGTTTATCCCTTCTACCTTCGTTACGAGAGGTGCATGACGTATTTCATGTATCTCAGTTGCGAAGGTATGTAGCGGACCCAAGCCATATCCTTGATCATTCTGAGCTGGTTGTTGGTACCAACCTGTCTTACGAGGAGCAGCCTGTGTCCATTTTGGACCGAAGAGAGAAGATACTCAAGAACCGAACAATTAGCCTTGTCCGGGTTGCTTGGGGTCATCACTCTTTAGGGGAGTCAACGTGGGAACGTGAGGATGATATCCGATCACGGTATCCGCACATGTTTGACTCACAAGGTATATTCTTTTCTGTATACCTTGATTGTTTTAAAATCCTCGTGCTTGCCACCTTATAAGTAGAATTGATTGCTATCGCAGAATGTTCAACATAGATATGTTACTTACTATTGACATTGTAGAATGATTGCTTACTTAAATTGCTTATACTTGGAGTAGTCCAGCTCTGATTTTTCTATCCTACTTGGATTTGAAATTCCGATGACGGAATTTTTCTAAGGAGGGTAGAGATGTCACTTTCCATTCCCAGAATACGTATTTCTAGAATGCATGTACTGTTTAACGTATTTATTTAATATTTATTATATATTATTCTGTAGTTAAATTCTTTTAATTTTATGTTAATTAATTTCTTGTAATTTTATTTCTGTATTTTACTCTCTGCTTTAGCTTTGCTATGGGTTCGGCTCAGACTGGTTTAATTATGTTGGTTCATCATAAACCGAAATAAACCCCCACCTACCACCACCCCTTCCATTTAAAGCCCATCCCCTTTCTCTCTCTTCATTACTTCACCATTACTCTTCTTCTTCCTCATAACTCTCCCACCAATCTAGAAGAGATAGGCAAGTGCCAACTTGCTTCTTTATGGATCTCCATTTTTGTTGTTCCATTATCTTTCTCTCAATATTCTAAGACACTTTAGTGCTTGGCATTTTCAATTTCTATGGCTAAATTCTTCTAGATCTAAGTTTATAGTATTTTCGGATTTCTTAGGTTTTGATCTATTTAACATTGTTATTTCCAAGTTTTGATGGTTTCATGTTGTAGAGAATTTTGTTCCACCCCATTTTGACCTATGGAAGTCCAAATTTGGACTTACGGTGAAGGTTTTATGGAGCTTGGAAGCCAAGGGTTCCATGACCATCCTTCTCAGATTTTCTGAGAAGATGGTTGCCCCATTTCTCAGCCGCATGGACTAATTATTTTCCAATCTCATTTCTCAGCCGCATGTATTATTTATTTCCCAATCTTATTTCACAGCCGCATGGAATTATTTATTTCCCAATCTCATTTCACAGCCGCATGAGAATCTCATTTCTCAGCCGCATGGATTTATTATTTTCCAATCTCATTTCTCAGCCGCATGGAATTATTTATTTCCCAATCTCATTTCACAGCCGCATGAGAATCTCATCTCTCAGCCGCATGGATTTATTATTTCCCAATCTCATTTCTCAGCCGCATGGAATTATTTATTTCCCAATCTCATTTCACAGCCGCATGAGAATCTCATTTCTCAGCCGCATGGATTAATTATTTTCCAATCTCATTTCTCAGCCGCATGTATTATTTATTTTCCAATCTCATTTCACAGCCGCATGAGAATCTTATTTCTCAGCCGCATGGATTTATTATTTCCCAATCTCATTTCTCAGCCGCATGGAATTATTTATTTCCCAATCTCATTTCACAGCCGCATGAGAATCTCATTTCTCAGCCGCATGGATTAATTATTTCCTAATCTCATTTCTCAGCCGCATGTATTATTTATTTCCCAATTTCATTTCTCAGCCGCATGAGATTTTTATTTCCCAACCGCATGAGATGGATTTATTTTCCGAATTTGGCATTAATTAAAATTGATTGTTATCTTAATTTATAATTGACATGCGTTCCTAGTTGGAACTAAGAGACTGGCTAGTCATCTTATTGAATTGAATGGAATAAGACACCTTCATATCAACTATGAACTATTGAAATCGATTGGCCAATCCCGAATATTGATATATAGATACATGCAATCTATAATTTATTTATTTATTTTACGAAAGCAGCATATGTACTTTATGGTCAAGGCATAATTATTTCGTGGTTAGTTTTAATTGTTGCATTACGCTATGTAAGACCTACAACCTAACCGCACGGGTATCGTTGTAGAGTTGAGCATATCGTACTTTGTACGAAAGTACTCATTCTGAAATGACCATGATCCACGACATGGGATTTCACTTAACATAGAGGCTACTAAGTTAAATAAAATAATAATTGCATGGAGAGAATGGATTTCCGAGTTCTTATATGGCAGCCCTCTTTGGGACTATTAGCGCCCAACAGGCCGGCTGGTTCCCACAGATACTGCAATTCTGCCACACGGGCAGGGAGCGGTATCTGCTTATATTATTGTATATTGTATATTGATGACGGGCGTCCCGCTGGGACTCGTCTAATTCATGATTGGCACAATTGATTGATTGGATAGACTAGCCTTGCTTGTCCATAGTAAGAACTGAGAAATCCTTATTGCATAAATTCCAGGATAACTTGGGACTCACAGTAGTAAGCCGTAGGAGTTGGATGGCCGTTTAAGTTGATTTGTTTGTGTACTGCACCTACTCTGTTACCTAACTGAGATGACCAGAGCGTCAGGACATGACGGGCCAACTTCTGTCCTTGTTTGGTTGGGAAGTTGGTTCGAAGTGTCGTGATGTTACGTGAATCCCAGTAGCAAGCAGAGATCTATTATTATATTCGATTATTCACTGGTTTAAATTCCTCATATCGTGCTTCCTTGCGGTACTTGCTATTAGAGGTATAACCTCTCTGGTTTTGCATGGCCAGATTTAGAGCCGGTTCCCGAGGACTCAGCTTACCTCTACCTCCAAGATGGTCAATACTAGAGGAATGATCGCCGGAGGACTCGAGTGGGTTCCTTACTTCCCCACTCGTTTTTGTTAATTACTTTACATTTTGCCGCTTGGCACCGACATGTTAGTCGGATAGTCTTGCACTTACTTTTACATAATTGTAATTAAGTCAGGCTGCAGCTGATAAACAATTGTGTATACTTTACTGCCTCATCTGGCTATGTTTTGTAAAGCCAGATATCAAGAATATTTGGACTGAGCGTTGGGGACGCCTTACTGCTTTATCTTCATGTTCTCTATTTTCTGTTTCTTATTTGAATGATTGAGACAATAGATGTGAAGTGACCATATGGAGACTTTCATGTAGTATACACCCCCTCGTCTTGTTAGACAGCATTGATCGTATTATACGGTATTCATCTACCCGTAATACGTAGCTGGCTGAGTCATTCCTCCGCTCTCCAGTATTCTGGTTCTGGGGCGTGACAGGCACTATTCATCTCATGCGGCTGTGGCACTATTCATCGTCCCTGCCAAAATCAGGACAGATGAACTAGAAAATGGCCAAAAATGCTTTTGGCCATAACTTCCTCAAAACACGTCGAAATCTAACTTTTTAAAGGTCTATTTTGGGTAAAATCGAATTCTCTACAACATGGAACAATTAAAACATGAAAATAATGAAGTTTAATAGATCAAAACCCAATAAAACCGAAAATGATATAAACTTAGATCTACATGAATCCATCCACCAAAATGAAAAATGTCAAGTTCTAAAGTGGCTTTAAATCAAGTAAGGAAGAGAATGGAACAATAAAACTTGAGATCCATCATGAAGCAAGTTGCACTTGCCTAGGACTTGGTAGGTGGGAGGAGTAAATGAAGAAGATGAAGAAAATAAATGAAGAAGTGAATGAAGAGATAGAGAGAAAGAGTTGGGTTATATATCAACCCTCTCCATCTCAAACCAAGCCAAGCCAAGCCAAACTAAATCAAATTGAACCGAATCGATTAATAAACCAAGTCTAGATTAAACCAAGACTAGGTTAAGCAAAACAAGCCTAACTACGGTCCACCTAATAAATGCCAAAAATCTCGTATACGCATACGAAAATACGTATAATGGAAAACGGGAGTGACAATCACTCCATATCATGGCTGTCCGGAATAGACTTGGGTGTTGTAATGTTTAAGAAATGGCTTCATTTTTGAGTGGTATATTGCCTCTACCACTTAATAATGAGTTATATCGTGACCCTTTCCATAGGATAGCCATGAGCCTATATGTGAGTATTGGGTAGTGTTGAGACTTAGCTGGGAGTCGTGCCTTGTTTCTAGGCGACTCAAGTGTCCCTTGTCAGTGATGTTATGCTAGGTAGCGAGAATTATCAAAAATTGTAATGGGTGCATTGGTTAGAAATTGCTAAGTCTGACTATAACTCGGACTAGTCGGATGATAGTTATGTTGTAGATAAAAAAATCTGGCAAGAGAATGTTATGGCTTAGAACATTGAACAATAGTTACGATTGGATGGGAATCATTTGTGGCTATTACAAGTTGGTTGCTAAATTGAAAGTTTTAAAAATATTACCGGTGACTCGGATGAATGTTGGAATCTGTGTTATGACCCTAAGGTGTGATAGATGCTAATCCATCTTGACCACCAAATGATAGATTCAGTAAAGTATGAGTTTGTGTTTGATAGTCGTTGCATATGTGCATGTATACGGAGAAATTGAGTTGTATCACAAAGGTAACAAGTTGTGACCTTGAATACTTGTGTTGTATATAGAATGGTTAATTGATGCATAAATTATCGGATTGGATTCGAATGGATTACTCGATCCTTGCGGTATGAGATTTTGATGGCTAGAAAATGAATGGGATTGAGAACCAATAAATGTGTCGGATAGTGACGGTATGGGTGACTGCCGGTTGGAATATAGATTGTTGGATTATGACTTAGTGGTATGACTTTGTCATACAAACCGGATAGTATAATTCCATAGTTTTATTGAGACTATCAAAATCGATGACCCTTGAATAGTTAGCCTCGGTATATAGACTCGTATGGGTACGATAGAATTGGAATGGAAATAGCATTGTTGGGAATTATTGTCGGGTCAGGATTTGACTGTAATGTTGCTTGATCGATCGTTGGGTAAGTCTAGAATGAGCCTTTGTGGGAATTAGTTCCTCAAGGTTGACCCTAGATAGATAGACTTGACCCTAGCAACCGTGGGCTGCATAACCAATTGTCGGCATAGTCAACAATGATGATTAGTTGTTCAGATTGAGTTGATACGCACAGGTTTGGGTAGCGTTGCTTGAAATTTTCGATTGCTTGTTGGCCCTAAGAATAAGAAACTAGTATAACCCTAGTAGTCGTCCACTCTAGGGGAGTCACCTAAATGACTAGGTCTAGCTGTCGGTATAGCTAACCTTAGAGACTTGACCGAATAATAGGTGACCGTTGGCGACCCATAGGATGACCTTTTGGGATTGAATGAGAGATTGTGATGAGTATGACCTAAGAAAATATATGTTGCGAGTATACGCTGCAACGTAAGCCTCATAGATGTTTGACCGTAAGAAATAACGTGTCAACCTTAAGTGGGAACTGCTATAGTGGGGTAAGATACGAGTTATATGTATCAAGCAGTGAATTATTTCATAAGATGGAATTGACTGCTCATGGGAATGTCGGACCAGTATCTATAGTCGGTTAGCTAGAGTAACCTCGAATGTTGCATATCAAGTTGGAAAGAGGGATCGTTGCTCAGAAGTTTGGCTAGTGATTTTATAGTCGGCAAGGAAAGTTGAAAATGAGATATTGCAAAATAGATATTATGTTGGATAGAATGTTGCATGATGTGGCCCTAAAAAATTATGCCTTTAGAAATGGTGAATTGCCTTGGTAGAAAATATTATCGGATTCAGGAAGGAATATAATTGTATATTGATTATTGTGAACTCTTTGTATGGTTGGTTTCAAGTTAGACCCTTAGCCCAAATATTAGAAATATTCTGCTTGGATAAATAACTTATTCGAGTTGACCCTTATTGTAAACCCCCGTTCCGATTATTGTTATTTTATTCCCAGTATTTTTCAAAATAATAATTTTGTGTTTTACAGATATTTTTTCTAATATATATATACTATAAATTAGTGATTTATTATAAAGGTTATGTAATGATATAATAAACATGACCTATAAAGTGAGTTGTAAATCAGCATGTTAGGGGGGGTTTGTTTGCAAAACCCCCAAATTTCAAATTCCACATTCAAATTCTTCTGGCCGACTCATACAGATGGGGATAACTCTGTTTGTTTAAACCAACAACTCGATAGAAGTTTCCCTCTAAACTGATTGACCAAGATCAGCCAAAATCCGACCTGTTAAACCAAATTTCCTATCAATTCCTCCTCTGATCTAATCTGGAAATACTTATATATACGAAGAGCAGTTGGCAGCCATCCCCCAAACCCATCTACAAGCCCTAGAAGAAGCGGCTACCACTTCTCATGCGTGAAGTCTTCCTCGAAGAATACTTTCAGAAAACACTAAGGTTAGCATTGATTCTATGAATTGTTTTATCATTCCTTAAACTAGAAGAACACCATGCGTTCGACAATATGACCAAGACGAGTTAGTTAATAATGATAAGGGATATATACTTGTGAATCTCTCGGATAGTAAGCATAGTATCTTAAATATGCAGATTTCTATAGTTTTCTGTTCATATAGGTATGTATCAGAGTTTAGGAGGGGCATGGGAATGCACATGTGTATCCAACATTCAGATATGGGATGCTTCTGAAAACATTTGGATTTAGTGTTGATTGCTACTTAGACAATTAATGGGAAGTTTGTGACTGGCTTTATAGTGTTACACTTTGACATCTTATTCATATATCATGATGAACATAGAATGTATTTAGTTGATTGCCTGGTAAAGCTAAGAAGCATTCAACTGGTTTTAGATATATTTATGAACCTTGAGTGTTATATGAGCAATGGGTTGAAGTTTCTTTATGATCGATCAAAGTAAACCAGGAAAAATAATATATATTCGAATATTCGTATCTTCTTTGTACTTGTAATATATGAGAAATGTTGATATTTGAGATTCTTTTTGTAGTCTCTTGTCATCCTTGTATCATAGTGATCCTTGTATCATAGTGGAAGGTTCAACATGAGTTCATCAGCCTACGACTTTGTACATTCTAGATGCTCATGAAAGTTGATGTAATAATCCTTCTCAGCCAGTTTTTCTTGATACAACTTTCAGAAGATACTGAAATAAAATCAGATCTATTAATTTTGGGATATTTCTCTCGGATACGTACCATCATTCTTGTTGGTTACCATGTCATTCATTCTTGTGTCTTAAACCCCTCTTCTGCCCCCCCCCCTCCACCTGCAACTGCTACGGGCAGCACCCCTTTGGCCATAGGCCTTTAGACTATGTTAGCCCAGTCTTGACAGTAAGTAGAGCATGAGTAGAGAGTATCAGTATAGTGTCAGTGGGATATGTTCGAGTGTGTGCCAGTGTGTGTGTGGATTGTTCTTTGTTGGGACTAGAATTATATTTGTTCAGCCCAATGCAAGGTCAGTCCCACTACTTAGTTTGGTTTATCCTACTGTTCTGTCCTTGTGTTCAGTCCTCAATGTTGGTCCCTAGCCTACTGTTAAGTCCATCTGCTTATTCAGTCCTTGTATACATTTAGGAAATCCTATTACTGAATATGTTCAGTCCTTACCCCCTAATTGAATCAGTCTCCATTGCATTAGTTCACTCCCTTGATGTATTCTGCTCAGTCCTTGTTTGGGCCATTTGTATTTCAGTCATTGCACATCAAGTTCAGTCCAATTAATGGGAAGGATAATGGCTTGAGTTTGTATGTAGGTAATGTCCAGTCTTGAACATATTAGTTCAGACTATTGAATGTCAGTTTTAGGATCCTTAGTGCAACCTTCCATTTCATTAAATAGATGTTTAGCCACATCCATTAGAGGTTCAGTCCTCTTGAACCATTGTTCAGTCTTTAGTTCTTTTGGGATGTAACTGTACCAGCTCCTTTTGGTATCAGTATAGTAGAAAGGAGATGAGTGGGGTGGATGTGTCCATATGTGAGAGGAGTAGTGTCAATCAGTAAATATAGAGGAAATGGATTTATATGTGATTTGTGGATCATTAGATAGGCTCAGATTTATAAAGTTGGATGTATACTCTAATTTAGCCTCCTAACCTTAGTTCAATCCCCTGGGTATTCATTTGGTTCAGCCCTTTGATTGAACATGAGTGTATCAGTTATTTGAGTGAGGGGCTAATAATATATCAGTTAAATAATATGGTTGTATTAGTCAACTTCATATGCATCTTAGTTACAGTTTACATTTCCTGTTGTCATGACCCGCACCCTTATGAGGGACACGAGCACGTGGGTACGTCCAGCTTACGCCGCAGTATCGACGGTAGAACGCTGTATATAAGGTCTGTAAATACTACGACTAACAGTATAAAGGTACCTGTACAATATATACACTCCGAGTGGAGGTGACATAGCAATACAGTCTCAATCACAGAATAAAACTAAGGTAGATAGCACAGAAGGAAACATATGATAGATAAAAAGGGAATAAGTCCAAGATCCAACACAAGCCCAGATATATATACAACATCATAGGGTCTCAAAATATAAAATAGAAGTTACAGTCTGATAATGCTAGCTGGATCGCAGTCCAGTCAAACCTAGCTAACCTACACTACTCTGGGAGTACAAAGTCTAGTGGCTCTACTATAAGGCCACGGTCTCGGACTACTCCATCTAACTCGAGCCCATAATAGGTCGAGCAGTCTGCCTCAGAGTCATCTGTAATATATCATAACGGTATTATGTCAGGAAAATGAGCAAGTACAAGCACTAACAGCAGTTCCACGTGAATTGACAAATTCTATAAGAGACAGTATAATGAACTATAAGACAAAGATATATGAAGACTTGGAAACCGTTCGGAAGCTGAGCTACAACCCTTAAACCAAATAAGGACCGGGGTTGTAACTCTTCTTCCGAGCAGAACTTAGTCTCCAATCAAGGTACAATATAAAGGTATGTAGAACATGTGAGTAACTGAAATATCATAGCATGGTGAGAAAGTACTGAATGTAGAACAGAATAGAATATATGATAAGATAAGTAAATATAAAATATGCCTTGAATTATTAGAGCGTTATGTGATCGACAAGGAAATCATGGTAGGGTTATCCACTTGGCCCGACAATCTGCGGTGACCTCAACGGAAAGTCATGCCGGCCAACCTGGATAACATGGACATGGAGGTATCTGCTACACCCTACGTGAGGTGAGAGTGGCGCAAGCAAAATAGTGACATGGGACTTTGATCACATAACCCCTAATAATTTCCTATCCCCGATTAGTATAATGGACCTGGACATGACACGTCATGACACGGGATTCCCTAAGAGGATAGCTACTCCCTCTCAGGAATCGGTGTCTATACAAGTACAGGAAACAAGACAGGAAATGTACATATGTACCAAGAAAATCCAGGAACAATATCTCATGTCATGATCCAACGTATACTAGTCCGTGAACTATCGTGACTGAAATCGAGTAAGACACTACAACTGAATTGGATATAGCAGATATCAAGACAATAAAAACTATCAGTGAATGTACTCGCCTGTTGTCCTGAGCTGTAGGGTATATCAATGCTCAGAGTGGTAATCAGAGACCTAAAGATGAGATATTGCATGTTAATTTAGGTTTAACAAAATTATGAATGATTTATAATGAATGATATAAAATCTAGGTCAAACTAGGTCTCACTGAGTCACACTAAGTCCTGTCAAATCAATCTAGGTCAAATCAAGTTATATCAAGTCAAACTAAGTCACACTAAGTCAACTCTAGGTCATACCAGTCATCGTAAGTCAAAATAAGTCGAAACAAGTCAAACGGGGTCAAGAGTTGGCCTACAGTTAACTTTTGGTCAACTGGTCAACCCTGGTCAACTATAGGTTAACCCTAGGTTAAACTGGTCAAATGTTGACCAATAGTTGACTTTTAGTCAACTTGTCAACTCTAGTTTGGATTTGGTCAAATTTAGACAAAGTGTTGACTCATCGTTGACTTTTGGGTAAAAAGTCAACTCTGGGTCAACCGAGCCAAAATTGGTTCAAATATGACGTTTGTAGGGTGTATCTAACAAGTTTTCTAAGTTTTAAGTCAATCCGAATACCCAAACCCCGTATCTTGAAATTACCCGATTACCCCTTAATACACTTACCCTTAAACCATTCTAACTTGACGCCAAGTGGACTTCCCTCAGGAATTTCACCTCGGGCTTCCTAGGGTAGTAGGGTACTAGCCTATACAATCATTATCTACCAAGTTCTCTAGGGTAAGTGGACATCCAGTCCATCTTACGGTCCGTATCGCCCATTTACCCGTTATCTTGAATATCTCAAGATACACAATGGTACGGTACGATACCATTCTCCTAATCCCACACGCAACCCCTATTTCCACCTAGGAGCCTACTCGCAAACTCTATTTTATATTGTCTAGGTCCCCTCCAAGTTTGGACGCGTTCCGAATCACGGAACTCAAAATCACCCTCTCACCAAAACTAACTCAATTATTCACTCACTCATTCAATCTCATTTTTTAACCTATACTTAGGAATAGTTTTAGGGGTTAGTTTTGTGGGCTAATTAGGTGGATATATAGCTAATATATAGGGTATATATATGTATATATATATAGGTATATAGGTGGGTCTATGGGACATCAAATGGGGGTCAAACGGGGGCCTAAATAGGTGCTACTGCTGCTGATATTGTGGCTGTTCCTGCTGCTACTGTTGCTGCAATTTCAGCAGCTGCTGCTGCTGTGTTGGAGGGGGGCAGCAGCCCCTTGGCCCCCCCTATCTGCTGCTGTTATTGTGCTTCTTCTTCCCCTCTTCTACCCTCTCTTTTCCTCTAATTCTCCTCTCTAAACTCCTCTATTCTCTTCTCTAAACTCCTCTCTAAATTCCTCTATTCTTCCTCTCAATCTCTCTAATATATATAAATCACACACACATACAAAACTCTCATTCCCTTCCCCTCTCTATATATAAATACACACACTCACACATACATATCTACATACACACATACATATATACATATATATATATATATATATATATATATATATATATATATATATATATATATATATATATATATATATAAAATATATATATATATATATATATATATATATAGACACACACACATATATATATCTATATATATATGGACATACACACTCCCATACATGGACATACATATACATATGAACACTGTCATGACCCGCACCCACTGTGAGGGTACGAGAACGTAACAACGTCCAGTCTACGTCGCAGTGTCGACGGTAGAACGTTGTCCTAGGTCAATCATCTAACAATATAAGGTGATGCATAATTATACTCCCCGAATGGGGGTGACATAACAGAATACAATCTCAATCACATCTAGGGTAGAAGTACGATAAGATAGATAGAAAGATAGAATAATACTGAAATGAAAAGATCCACATAAGTACAACCAGAGAGAGATAATGCTAAGTGTCTAAGATAAAACTCAACAACATCCAGAATGTACAGATCCCAATATACAACTCAAACTCAAAAGACAAGAAAATAATATAAGCCTAGACTAGGGAGCCTCAGTCTCTACAGCTAGTGGATCCGGCTGGAAGTCCGGGTCACAAATATCGTCTACAGCTGTCCCATAATAGGTGTCTACGCAGGCCTCATCCTCATCCTCTGTAAAATTTTCAACAGATCCAGTCAGGACGGGAGCGAGCACAAAACATCTCACACAGTTCATATCAAGTTAGAAAATATAAAGCGTGCAATAGAGTAAGGTACATGAAACGCTGAAAGAAGAATGTATATGAAAAAGAGTAGAGATTTGATAACAGGAAATATCTATATATGATAAGTAAGAACTGTAGGCCAAATGTGATTTAGAGTACAATATGGTTATGTAAACGGTCTAGGACAATGCAATGGTAACTCCATTGTACATGAGTGTACAATAGACATATACAATAGTTATACAATGTTGTACAATAGGATTTAAGTATATAACGAATTCTACTCCCCCTTCCCAATCAATACACAAGGATCCACTCCAGTTACGTTATCTTATACAATAGTGTACAATGTTATACAATAGATGTACAATATTATACAATAGATGTACAATGTTTACAATAGTTGTACAATGTTATACAATAGTGTACAATGGTCTATCCCTGGAACTCATGTGATAATGAGAGTACAATATGCACAATGAGTATACAAGGATATGGGTATTCAATACATACAATATGTAAGTGAAACGCACATCACAATATGTATTTAGTGAATACAAGGGGATAACATCTCAAAAGAAGATCCATATAGTACCAATCCGTGATGACAATTGTGTCAGCATCAAGTACAGTAATCTAGAGCAAGAATGTAAATCCAGACAAGTATGAAACAGTCAGAGAATGTACTCGTCTGATATCATGAGTGTCTGAAGAGAATATACTGTCCGAGGAGTGGTGTCTGTCTCCTATAGTACAGTACAAGTCACAACATGTCTAAAATGATAATAAGATGAAAATTCAATGCATTCTACATGAATCTAGGTCAATCTAGGCCAAAGTCAACCCTGGTCAACCAAGAAGTCAAACCTAGGTCAACTATAGTCAAACTAGTTCTAACAAGTCTAAATAGTATGTTCTAGGCCTAATCAAGACTAAACAAGTCTAACTAAGCTCTCACTAGGCAACAGACACAACACAGGCCATATACCTATGTAGAGTCATAACCATGTAGGTCATGAGCTAATACAAAATAGCAATATAGGTCAAAAACCATATATAGATATATATTACTATTCACATATTAGTATATAGATATCTACACATACCAAGGAAATGTGCCTAATCACATTAGCTATTACACATAGAAAATTCCCATATCCTACTCTACCATCTAGATATCCACATTAGGTTAGGCATTGGTATCTACTCATAGGCATACATATATGTGTATTATATATACATAGAGAGGGAGAACTATGAGATGTGTGTGTATCTAAAGGGGAAAACTATGTGTGTGAATGTTAGAATAAAATTGTGTGTGACAGGAAAATGTGGAATGTGTGTGAAACATATGTGTTAGTGTCACAGGAATGTGTGTGATGTATGTGTGTTCAGGTGACAGGAAATGAGTGTGTGTCTGCAATTAACCTGTGCTAACAGGAACATGTGGGTGCAAACAATCAGTTTAAGTTCAGTTTGGATATCTTATTGCAGAAATCAAAAATCCTATTTATCCATACCATGATGAGTCCTATTTGCAACTGAACTCAGTTTTACACAGGTGAACATCATTGAAATAAAATCAATCAATAAGTCATTATCCTCAAAACAGTGTCAAATCTCAGGTTTAATAGGGTATCACATAACTGTGTATTATTTTAAGCAAATCAAAAGCCCCATGCAAATTTCGAAACCACAATCCTATGCCATCATAAAATCCAAGTATGTGGGCTACTTCCCAGATGCATTTATATTAACATATGCTTACATTCATTTCATCCATGCATCTATTTCATCTACAGTTTGTATACATACATGTATTCATATAGGCAAGCTCACAACACACACATACATAGGCATATATAGGTTAGAAAAATGGGGACTGTTACATGCTGGTATAGGCTGTGTTTTAGGACTGTTTAGGACAGGTATTCAGGGGCTAGTATGGACTGCTATATTGGCTGTCAATGGGACAGCTATGGGGCTGCCATATAGGCCAACATGGATTGGTTTAGGGACTGGATTGGGGTAGCATATGGACTGATTTCAGTTGTGTGCGTGATAGGGACATAAGGTAGGGTGTGTGAGTGACTGTGTGTGGGATGTGTGTGTGTGTAAATGTCCTAGTGTAGCAGGAATTTCATGTATGTGTGTGTGTGTTAAGTAATGGGTGATGATCACAGGCTTTCCAACCCAAAGTGACAGTTCACTTAAGAACAGTCCATGAGTTAGCTACCCAAACCGAAATCCAACCCCATTCCTCAACAAAATCATAACCCAAAAATCTCATCAACTAATACATATGTAGGTGAGTCTAATGACCATAAGCAACCTTAGAAATCAGTTAAAAATGAACTTTATAACCCAGAAAGCTAATTTCAGCTAAGAGTGCAATACGGTATCAGTTCATATTGGAAATCAAGGGTTTGAATTTAATAAACCATCCAATTTGCAAATCTAACATGATTATTATTTAGCACACATGTAGGTGAACCTATTTCTAATATTTAACAGCATCTAACAGTTTAGAAAAATAATTTAAAAACTAGAAAATCAAATTCAGTGCATTTGGTATCAGTGCGTATCAGTCCACATGTGGGAATCATGAATTCGATCCTAATTAATCATTAAAATCACAACTAAAAGGTTGGTAATTAATGAAGCATGTGTACACGAGTTATACAGGTCATTTATGTCCCAGAACTGGACACGAATTGTGTCCAAACCATCACATGACACACAGGCTGAAACTCAGTGCACTGCAGTGTCGTGGGCACATGCACACGCATCTAGCACGCGACACAGGCCACGTGGAGACACGTGGCCGTGCACCCGTGTTCGCCAGGGGTTAGGGTAGGTGTCCAACCGCCTGCAAGAGGTCAACGTTGTGTCGTGTCCAAGTCACGAGCCCGTGTTAGTCGTGTGTCTGTGTGCGTGTGCTGCTAATGCACGAACAATGCGGGTCAAAATACTCCCAAACCACACCATCAAATCCTACGAAATTTTATAGGCTTAGTGTCAGTCATGTGGGGAGACTATATGTTAAATTTCGTGTCGAGAAGTGGCGTGTCCAGTACAAACCAGGACACGGGCAGGAGGGCACTCAAACGAGCCCCGTGCTACGTGTCCAATCACGAATCCGACACAAAAACGACACAAACACAAATCAGTCTTCACAAATATTGTTACACACACCTAGATCTACAAACCTATGTAATTATTTTTCGAAAATACGAAAATAATTTCCTAAGAGGCATTTTAACAAACACCTAGGTATCCGATTGGATACGTGTCCGATACGGACACGAAATGAATCCACCTTGACACGAAACCAAGTCCTACAGCTAGGGGACACCTAGGGCTTCCTATCCATGCAAAGAAAACGAAATTTGGTGAAGGGAATAAGGATTTACCTATATGTTGAAATTCCAATGAAAAGCTCCAAAAAGGGGGTTTCTTCTTGCTAGCTAGCTCCTCCAAATTGCTCTCCAACTGGGATTGGCCTCCATGAACAGTAAGAGGAAGGAATCTAATGCAATTGGTTTGGGAAGAAAAGGAATTAAAATGGAATTTCTAGGGTTTTAGGAAGTTTAGAACTAACCTTTCTTTCCAACTTTGCAATTCTTTCTAAAGGGAGGCTAACCTAATGGAAGAGGCATTATATAGGGGTGGGATTCCCTATGTTGGCTGGCCAAAACTCTAGGGTTAGGGTTTTAGGAAGTTTGATGGGCCATGGACTTCTTGGCTAGCTTCAAGTCTCTCTACCAAAAGGCCCCTTTGCTATATCAATTTCTCTCCAACTAAAACCTCTAATTAGATAACTAAGAGAATATTCTAGTCATGACTAAAATCACCAAGTCCAACTTAGCTTATTGGTTAAGTCTAACTTCTAGGTTAGGCCCAATCTAGACCTAAGACTAACACAGCACATAGCAATATTTAATTAATATTAAATTCACACAAATTTCTATAAATCATAATAAATTCAAATAAATCCTAAAATGACCAAAATACCCTCTAGGCTAAAATGTACTAATTAAACATCCTAATCACAGGGCTAGGCTCTAGGTCAACAGTCTCCAAGGTTACACTAGCCAAACACCAAAATCATAAGTCATGATTTAATTAGTTTTAAAAATGATTAAAATTTACCAAAAACCATATTATTAATTAAATATCATAATTAAATAAATTAAAATATAAAATTTCAAAATTACCCTCATTTTAGAAACTGGGTGTTACAAGTCTACCTACCTTAGAAAAATTTCGTCCTCGAAATTAAAATGGTAGTAGTCCTTCTAGGTTAAACACCCCACAATCAAATTCTCAAACATACCGTCAGATAATCATATGCGTCTGTCCAAAATCATGATACTCAGAATCTTCGTCGTGTTAGTGAGCAAGGCTACGATAATCACAGAGTCCTCGACTAAGGCACATACCTCTAGAATCATGGTATTTAAAATTTTTGTATTGTCGCATGCTTGGCAGCGAAAACCTTAAATTCTCACACCCGAGAAATACGTCCTAAATCTGACTATATATCCTCACTATGCCATCTAACACGACTATCAAAGATTATAGATTCCATAACTGGGTGACCTAGCCCATATGATTCATCTCAGAAGAAAATCAAACATAACACAAAAACAACAGGACAAAATTGATCAATCACAAGGAACAGAGGGAATCGAAATTTCAAGGCAGTTATAAGAGGCAATTTCAGAAATGGAATCAAAAGAACGGAACCTGCAACTAGATCTCCAATGGCCCGAGCATCCTCGGTTGTCATGGCAAAAGCTCGCCCTGGCTGGCCTCCCCTGGCCTGCTGCTGATGCTGTGCGAACCTCTGCTGCTGAGTCTGCAATGGTGGTCCCCTCTGCTGCCCTGTAGGAGCCCTAGCTCCTGGTGCTACCTGAACCAATGGTGTCGGGTTCTTGGGACACTCTCTACACTGATGCTCCACCGAACTGCAAAGTAAACACATACCCAGCCTCTTCCTACAGTCGTCCTACCTATGGCCTTGCTTCTTGCAAAAATTGTACACAGTGTTCTGCTGTTGCCTGGGTGCCTGCTGATACAGCACATGTCTTTGTCCCTGATACTGAACAGGCCTCTGCTGCTGCTGCTGGAAGTGGACCATCGGCTGCTGATACTGCTGCTGAATCTGTATGTGAGGCCTCTTGGCCTGGCCTCCACTACTGCTGCCTCCAACAGGGTCTCGCCCCCTCTTGAGCCTCAGCTCAAGATCGTCCTCAGCCAATAAAGCTTCCGTCAATATCTCCTCGAAAGAGGCATCCCTGTTGCCCTTGGTCAAGGACTTGACTTCCTTGACCAGACCCTTTCGGAACCTCTGGGCCTTCGCCGTCTCGCTCAAGCCCTCTACGAATTTGCTGAGGCAGCCGAACTCCCCAGCGTACTCCTCCAATGACAGGCTCCCCTGAACTAAGCTCTCGAACTGCGACTCCAATGCTCGAAGCGCTGAATCTGGAAAGAACTTCTTCTTGAAGAAGCCCTTGAACTCCTCCCAGGTCTGTCCGACTACCCCCACCCTGGGGTCTGACTGATACCAGGTGCGAGCAAGATCTCACATCCGGCTAGCTGCTGCCTCAATCTGGAGATCTGCCGGTATCCGGGCCAGGCGGAAGATCTCCTCTATATGCTCGATCCACTCGTCAGCATATAAAATCCCCTCTGTTCCCAGGAAGTCTTTGGGGCTCATCTTCTGGAACTGCTCTATCCCAAGTGTCTTCAGCTGCTGAACTGCTGGTCGAGCTGCGACTGTCGTAAGGGCCAACTCCATGCTCCTGGCCTGCCGGTCCTGCTGCACCTCCATGAACTGCTGAAAGTAGGCAAACATCTGTGCCCCGTCCACGTATCCTGGAGGCGGCGACTGCTGAAAAAGCACCTCTGGGATGAATGGGTCCTGCCCCCGAACTGGTGGAGGCATACCCCCTGCTGCTGGTGGAGGAGCTCCTCCGAACGCAGCTGAAACGCCTACCCCAGCTGGCATGACTGGGGCTGCGGTACCAGGGGCTGGCTGCTGAGTATGAGAGGTGGCAGACCTCTCATCGGCGTCGCCCTGGCCCTGGTGCTGTGATCTCGTCTCAACCATCCTGGAGACAGATCAAAAAACAATTGCTGAGAATGAGTCGAAACAGCAAGGGAGGACAGTTATACTCAAGGGAGACAATAAGCAACAAAATTTAGATATACAGAATCTGATAAAGATTTTTTCCTAGTGTGATTGAGTACCTTCAAAAATATCCTAATCCTACTGCAGGCTGTAGTGATACTCTAGTTCGAATACCACTACATAAACTCGACCTGCATGGACCACCACTAAAAACGTGTCACGACCCGCACCCACTGTGAGGGTACGAGAACGTAACAACGCCCAGCCTACGCCGCAGTGTCGGCGGTAGAACACTGTCCTAGGTCAATCATCTAACAATATAAGGTGATGCACAATTATACTCCCCGAATGGGGGTGACATAACAGAATACAATCTCAATCACATCTAGGGTAGAAGTACGATAAGATAGATAGAAAGATAGAATAATGCTGAAATGAAAAGATCCACATAAGTACAACCAGAGAGAGATAATGCTAAGTGTCTAAGATAAAACTCAACAACATTAAGAATGTACAGATCCCAATATATAACTCAAACTCAAAAGACAAGAAAATAATATAAGCCTAGACTAGGGAGCCTCAGTCTCTACAGCTAGTGGATCCGGCTGGAAGTCCGGGTCACAAGTGTCGTCTACAGCTGTCCCATAATAGGTGTCAACGCAGGCCTCATCCTCATCCTCTGTAAAAATTTTAACAGGTCCAGTCAGGACGGGAGCGAGCACAAAACATCTCACGCAATTCATATCAAGTTAGGAAATATAAAGCATGCAATAGAGTAAGGTACATAAAACGCTGAAAGAAGAATGTATATGAAAAACAGTAGAGATTTGATAACAGAAAATATCTATATATGATAAGTAAGAACTGTAAGCCAACTGTGATTTAGAGTACAATATGATTATGTAAACGGTCTAGGACAATGCAATGGTAACTCCATTGTACGTGAGTGTACAATAGACATATTCAATAGTTATACAATGTTGTACAATAGGATTTGAGTACATAACGAATTCTACTCCCCCTCCCCAATCAATACACAAGGATCCACTCCAGTTACGTTATCTTATACAATAGTGTACAATATTATACAATAGATGTACAATATTATACAATAGATGTACAATGTTATACAATAGTTGTATAATATTATACAATAGTGTACAATGGTCTATCCCTGGAACTCATGTGATAATGAGAGTACAATATGCACAATGAGTATACAAGGATATGGGTATTCAATAAATACAATATGTAAGTGAAACGCACATCACAATATGTATTTAGTGAATACAAGGGAATAACATCTCAAAAGAAGATCCATATAGTACCAATCCGTGATGACAATTGTGTCAGCATCAAGTACAGTAATCTAGAGCAAGAATATAAATCCAGAAAAGTATGAAACGGTCAGAGAATGTACTCGTCTGATATCCTGAATGTCTGAAGAGAATATACTGTCCGAGGAGTGGTGTCTGTCTCATATAGAACAGTACAAGTCACAACATGTCTAAAATGATAATAAGATGTAAATTCAATGCATTCTATATTAATCTAGGTCAATCTAGACCAAAGTCAACCCTGGTCAACCAAGAAGTTAAACCTAGGTCAACTATGGTCAAACAAGTTCTAACAAGTCTAAATAGTCTGTTCTAGGTCTAATCAAGACTAAACAAGTCTAACTAAGCTCTCACTAGGCAACAGACACAACACAGGCCATATACCTATGTAGAGTCATAACCATGTAGGTCATGAGCTAATACAAAATAGCAATATAGGTCAAAAACCATATATAGATATATATTACTATTCACATATTAGTATATAGATATCTACACATACCAAGGAAATGTGCCTAATCACATTAGCTATTACACATAGAAAATTCCCATATCCTACTCTACCATCTAGATATCCACATTAGGTTAGGCATTGGTATCTACTCATAGGCATACATATATGTGTATTATATATACATAGAGAGGGAGAACTATGAGATGTGTGTGTATCTAAAGGGGAAAACTATGTGTGTGAATGTTAGAGTGAAATTGTGTGTGACAGGAAAATGTGGAATGTGTGTGAAACATATGTGTTAGTGTCACAGGAATGTGTGTGATGTATGTGTGTTCAGGTGACAGGAAATGAGTGTGTGTCTGCAATTAACCTGTGCTAACAGGAACATGTGGGTGCAAACAATCAGTTTAAGTTCAGTTTGGATATCCTAGTGCAGAAATTGAAAATCCTATTTATCCATACCATGATGAGTCCTATTTGCAACTGAACTCAGTTTTACACAGGTGAACATCATTGAAATAAAATCAATCAATAAGTCATTATCCTCAAAACAGTGTCAAATCTCAGGTTTAATAGGGTATCACATAACTGTGTATTATTTTAAGCAAATCAAAAGCCCCATGCAAATTTCGAAACCACAATCCTATGCCATCATAAAACCCAAGTATGTGGGCTACTTCCCAGATGCATTTATATTAACATATGCTTACATTCATTTCATCCATGCATCTATTTCATCTAACAGTTTGTATACATACATGTATTCATATAGGCAAGCTCACAACACACACATACATAGGCATATATAGGTTAGAAAAATGGGGACTGTTACATGCTGGTGTAGGCTGTGTTTTAGGACTGTTTAGGACAGGTATTCAGGGGCTAGTATGGACTGCTATATTGGCTGTCAATGGGACAGCTATGGGGCTACCATATAGGCCTACATGGATTGGTTTAGGGACTGGATTGGGGTAGCATATGGACTGATTTTAGTTGTGTGCGTGACAGGGACATAAGGTAGGGTGTGTGAGTGACTGTGTGTGGGATGTGTGTGTGTAAATGTCCTAGTATAGCAGGAATTTCATGTATGTGTGTGTGTGTGTGTTAAGTAATGGGTGATGATCACAGGCTTTCCAACCTAAAGTGACAGTTCACTTAAGAACAGTCCATGAGTTAGCTACCCAAACCGAAATCCAACCCCATTCCTCAACAAAATCATAACCCAAAAATCTCAGCAACCAATACATATGTAGGTGAGTATAATGACTATAAGCAACCTTAGAAATCAGTTAAAAATGAACTTTATAACCCAGAAAGCTAATTTCAGCTAAGAGTGCAATACGGTATTAGTTCATATTGGAAATCAAGGGTTTGAATTTAATAAACCATCCAATTTGCCAATCTAACATGATCATTATTTAGCACACATGTAGGTGAACCTATTTCTAATATTTAACAGCATCTAACAGTTTAAAAAAACAATTTAAAAACCAGAAAAACAAATTCAGTACATTTGGTATCAGTGCGTATCAGTCCACATGTGGGAATCATGAATTCGATCCTAATTAATCATTAAAATCACAACTAAAAGGTTGGTAATTAATGAAGCATGTGTACACGTGTTATACATGTCATTTGTGTCCCAGAACTGGATACGAATCGTGTCCAAACCATCACATGACACACAGGCTGAAACTCAGTGCACTGCAGTGTCGTGGGCACGTGCACACGCGTCTAGCACGTGACACAGGCCACGTGGAGACACGTGGCCGTGCACACGTGTTCGCCAGGGGTTAGGGTAGGTGTCCAACCGCCTGCATGAGGTCCACGTTGTGTCGTGTCCAAGTTACGAGCCAGTGTTAGTCGCGTGTCTGTGCGCGTTGTAATGTCCCGCTCCGCACGAGACATTTTGTTGGCTTATTGGATGGGATCAGAATGTTGGACCGTGAATTATGTTGGGAATCAGGAGAATTGAGACTAATGCAGTCTCTCTTAGCTGTCTAGATGGAATGGGTATTGGAACGTGGCTCACTGGTGGAGCTATGCTTAGTAGAATTTTGGGTGAGTGGAACTGTCCTCCCTCCTCCTTACTCCTTCATGCTTAATAAATGAAGTATTGAAATGCTATGAACTGTCCCTAAATGTCCCATATGTTAGTTGCTGAATAATAGAGATGCTTATGCTAAGAATTATTGAAAGGTACACTCATTAAACTGCTAATGTGATTCGCTGCCTGAGTAATGTGATAACATTGATCCTTATGTTTAATGCTGCTGAAACGACAAAAAACTTGAATAATGAGATGCCTTGTGAATGATAGAATAAGAAATAAACTGGCTGTGCTATCGACCCAATGAATTAAATGAAACACTAGAACGATGTACTCTCTGTATATCTATTGCAAGAATATAAAATGCTGCCTGTCCCTTATAAGAAATGAATGAATGAATAAATGTCCCTATGAAATGAATGAATGTTACGTTCCTCTTAAGAAAGGAATGATATGAGATACGTTGCAATGAAGCAATGAATGAGAAATGATAAAGCTGGGATCGTTGAGATCACCAAATAAGATGATGGTAATGATGAAATGAATAAGTCATTGAATATGACTAATGACGCACTGTTGCCTTTACTTTCCTTAATATATTTTACCATGCGATTATGTTCACAATCGAGTCGGACACGCATTTGCATGGTCATGGACAACTTTTATACAAGGTTTGAGTAATAATTTCTTCGAACGGTTCCTAGGGCCCTGGGGACCGATTCGGCCTAGGAGGAAATAATGATGAGTGCTATGGGAGCACGAATAAGGCGGGGTGGCATAGAGGCTCGCCACCTACTATGCTGACTGCATTATCTTAAAATGAAATGAAATAAGAAGAGTCCATATGGTTTAACAACACCAGTGACCATGTAGTCAGGATGCATGCTAATGAATGTTTTGTGCAGGCAGAGTAAGTATATCAGATAACCTGTATTTGATGCAGGTACGAGGAGTCGGCTATCGGTAAGAAATCACATAATTGTGATATTGTATAAGTTGGTTTAACTTGCCTGCTTAACATGTTCCATTTAGTATGCTAGAAAGATGCCTTGCTATAATCATTGCTCAAACACAACATACATGCTAAGTGATTCTTGAAATGAGAATTGTTATAACATGTTTAAGATGTTAATGTTAACGATGCCTCAATGATGCCTTTTCATGATAACACCTAGTATGCCTAAATGATGCCTTTGTATGATAACGCCAAGAATGCTAAAATGATATGTCCACATGAATGCTACTATGAATATGTTTACATGCTTCACTCTGATTATTGCCCATAAACTGTAAACTGATGATAGGTCCCAAATAGAAAGATCACTCTAATAAATGCTTGCTTAAATGACCACTTTAAATGTTGGTTTATGCGAGTGGGTTGGATTCTGCTCGCTAGTACATAGATGATGTGCTGACCCACGTTTTGTGGGCAGGTGCTCGTGCTTGGAATGTTCTACACATAAAGATTAGCTGGATTGGTTCCGCGGCATCGAAGATTTATTGGGCATACAGAAGCTCTCCTTGCACAAGATGATGTCTTCTGTTTATAAAGGGCATAATGTATGGAACATTATAATCAGTTGTACCAGTGAGATTGTAAGCCAAGTCGGTATATCAAGATGTAATCCATTGTATACAAATATCAAATGTAAGCTGTATAGCATTGTTCAGTTGGTTTCCAATATAAAGTGAGATATGCTGTAATCATTGTACTTCAATACAAGTCTTGTACTCTTCTTCAATTATCAATAAAGAGAATAAGTTCTACATATCTCTGTGTGGCTTCAAGTTACTCTTTTTCTCCGCTGCTATAAATAAGTGATGTACTTCTATTCAATAAGAAAGATTGTCCTCATTAAATTTAATTTATCTGCTTCTGCCGCTGCGATATGTTCCTATTTGAAGAATAATCGATTGTGTACCATCTTTGCCTTGTACAAGTGCAATACCAGACTTGTACGGCATCACGCCCAAGCGAGGACGATCGATTCTAAGAGATAAAATATGTGAATAAATGACTCTACGAATCGGGCCGTGACAAATTGGTATCAAAGCACGGCTTTACGTCCTTGGTCTCTTCTTTGATTTATTCCAAATCAAAATTGCATCGATGATTAACCAAAGTTGCTTCCGCGATCACTCAACGTTGCTTCCGCGATTAAATCAAAGATTGCTTCCGCGATTATGCTATTGTTGTTCGGTAATCATCCTTATGTTATCTGTGCTTGAAAGTTCGTTGACCCTCTTGGCTGCTCACTGGATGTTCCATACAATAAGTCTATATACATTATGATGCCCCTAAATGAATGATTGTTGTTGGTTTGGACACAAATAACCCAACAACGACTCGATGCCATAGTATGCTATATTGTGAATGCTGTTTGGAATGTGGGAATAAAGAAAAAGGCTATGTATGCTGCAACAAGTTGAGAATTGCATGTGATTTTGGAAAAGAATTGGGAATAAAATAATTGATGGATGAGTTCAGCAGAACTAGTGAGTTGACTCATATGTGCTTGCTAGTGCTTTTGAGACCCTAAGAATGTTGGCTTGTGATATTGAGATCCCGAGATGTTGGTTAAGTATTGTGATCATTATAGATCACGAATGTCCGGAATAGATTGAGTTGGTATTGTTTAAGGATGGCTTCGTTTCTGAGTGGTATATTGCCTCTACCACCTCAGAACGAGATGTATATTGACCCTTTCCATAGGATAGCAAAGAGACTATCTGTGGGTACTGGATAGTGCCGAGACTTAGCGGGGAGTCATGTATTGTTGCTAGATGACTCGAGTGTCCCTTGACGGTGATGTTATATTGAGTAGCGAGATTGTCAAAAATTGTAACTGGTGGCTTGGTTAGAAATTGTTTAGTCGAGTGATGACTCAGACTAGTAAGACAGTTAGTATGTTATGGGTAAAAGGATTTGGCTAGAGAATGTTGTGGCTTAGAACATCCGAATGTTGACTTCGATTGGTTGGATGTAAATTAAATGTGGCTAATACAAAGTTGGTTGCGTAGCTGAAAGTTTTGGAAATATTGTCGGTGAATCAAAAGAATATTAGAGATCTATGCTTTGACCCTAAGGTGTAATAGATGTTAATCCATCTTGATCACCAATGGATAGTCGTTGCCTATGTGCATGTATGCTGAGGAATTTAGTGGGATTAGAAAAGTAACAAGTAGCCACTTTGACTATTGTGTTACCTAGAGGATGGTTAAGTGTTACATAAATTGTCGGATTGAATGGATGAACTATTTGACCATTGCTGCATGAGATTTAAGAATGCTCGTAAGATAGTTTGATGATTGAGAAACGAATGGAAACAAGAAATTGCAAATATGTTGGATAATATCGGTATAGGTGATTGTTCGTTGGGATATAGATTGTTGGCTTATGACTTAGTGGTGTGACTCTGTCATACGGACTGAATAGTATGATTCCATAGTTATGTTAAGACTATCTGAATCAATGAACCTTGAGTAGTTAGCCTTGGCTTATGGGTTCGTATGGGTACAAAGGAATTTGGAATAGAAATTGAATCGTTGGGAATTTTACTTGATGGATTATTGGAACAATGAAAATCATATGTCAGACTGGGAATTGACCGTAATGTTGATAGATCGATCTTAGTCGATCGTTGGGTAAGTCTAGAGTGAGCCTCTGTGGGAATTAGTTCCTTGAGGAAGACACTAGATAGATAGACTTGACCCTAGAAACCGTGGGCTGCATGACCAATTGTTGGCATAGCCAACAATGGCGATTAGTTATTCGGACTGAGTTAAAACCCATAGGTTTGGGTAGAGTTCCTTAGAACTGTTGGTTGCTTGTTGGCCTTAAGAATAAGAAACTAGTATAACCCTAGTAGCCGTCCACTCTAGGGAAGTCACCTGAACGATTAAGTTTAGCTGTCAGTGTAGCTAACCTTAGAGACTGACTGAATAATAGGTGACCATTGGAGACCCATAGGATGACCTTGTGGCATTGAATGAGAGACAGTGATAATAAGTATTGACCTAAGGGAATGTATGCTTCAACTTGTGCCTTAAGAGATATTTGACCCTTGAGGATTATATGTCGGCCATAAGTGAGAATTGCAATCGTAAGGTAAGACTTGAGTGTACCTATAGTCGGGTAGCTAAGTTAACCTTGATTGTTGCATAGAATCATACCCTGGTCCGGGTAATCGATAGTGGGTGACGTCGGATTGTATCTTATAGAAAAGATGAATTGCTTCGATGAGAAATATTGTTGGATTTGGGAAGGAATGTGATTGCATGTTGTGAACCCTTTATATGTTTGGCTCTAAGTTAGACCCTTGATCGAATGTTAGAAATGTTATGCTTGGGTATAGGGCTTAACCAAGTTGTCCCTGATATTAGATATTGTGGCCAGGAAGATACTGATCGTGGCAAAGTGAATAAAGCAATAACTCAATTGAAATGATGCTTAGTCGGATTTAGAAAAGAGAGTTATATTGTGGCTGATCGAATCGCACTAACATGGAAGTTGGCTGAAGTACATATGTTTTGGGGACGCCTAAAATATGTGTATGGATCCAGCCGAAGTGATTGGTTGCGACTGAGATAACATTATGGGAAGAATTTATCGCACTAGCGCGGACTTTGGCTGAAATGCATATGTTTTGGGGACGCCTAAAATATGTGTATGGATCCAAACGAAGTGATATGTTTCGACCGAGATAGAAATGCAAGGAAAATATTGGTGAATCAATGAGAAGTTACAAGTAATTGAAAAAGAGATAGACAGATCGAATCGTTGATGGATTTAAATGGTACAGTTGTATAGCTATTTTAAGATGACCGAGTGGGCTGAAATGAATATTGAATTGAAGCCGAATGAGTAACTCATTATGATTAAGTGAATCTAGTAGATGAGTTGTTTTCTTAAGTTTCGAGGACAAAACTTTTTCTGAGTGGTATATTATGTAATGCCCCGCTCCGCACGAGACATTTGGCTGGCTTATTGGATGGGATCAGAATATTGGACCGTGACTTATGTTGGGAATCAGGAGAATTGAGACTAATGCAGTCTCTCTTAGCTGGCTAGATGGAATGGGTATTGGAACGTGGCTAGCTGGTGGAGCTATGCTTAGTGGAATTTTGGGTGAGTGGAACTGTCCTCCCTCCTCCTTACTCCTTCATGCTTAATAAATGAAGTATTGAAATGCTATGAACTGTCCCTAAATGTCCCATATGTTAGTTGTTGAATAATAGAGATGCTTATGCTAAGAATTATTGAAAGGTACACTCATTAAACTGCTAATGTGATTCGCTGCCTGAGTAATGTGATAACATTGATCCTTATGTTTAATGCTGCTGAAACGACAAAACACTTGAATAATGAGATGCCTTGTGAATGATAGAATAAGAAATGAACTGGCTGTGCTATCGACCCAATGAATTGAATGAAACACTAGAACGATGTACTCTCTGTATATCTATTGCAAGAATATGAAATGCTGCCTGTCCCTTATAAGAAATGAATGAATGAATAAATGTCTCTATAAAATTAATGAATGTTACGTTCCCCTTAAGAAAGGAATGATATGAGATACGTTGCAATGAAGCAATGAATGAGAAATGATAAAGCTGGGATCGTTGAGATCACCAAATGAGATGATGGTAATGATGAAATGAATAAGTCATTGAATATGACTAATGATGCACTGTTGCCTTTACTTTCCTTAATATATTTTACCATGCGATTATGTTCACAATCGAGTCGGACACGCATTCGCATGGTCATGGACAACTTGTATACAAGGTTTGAGTAATAATTTCCTTGAACGGTTTCTAGGGCCCTGGGGACCGATTCGGCCTAGGAGGAAATAATGATGAGTGCTATGGGAGCACGGATAAGGCGGGGTGGCATAGAGGCTCGCCACCTACTATGCTGACCGTATTATCTTAAAATGAAATGAAATGAGAAGAGTCCATATGGTTTAACAACACCAGCGACCATGTAGTCAGGATGCATGCTAATAAATGTTTTATGCAGGCAAAGTAAGTATATCAGATAACCTGTATTTGATGCAGGTACGAGGAGTCGGCTATCGGTAAGAAATCACATAATTGTGATATTGTATAAGTTGGTTTAACTTGCCTGCTTAACATGTTCCATTTAGTATGCTAGAAAGATGCCTTGCTATAATCATTGCTCAAACACAACATACATGCTAAGTGATTCTTGAAATGAGAATTGTTATAACATGTTTAAGATGTTAATGTTAACGATGCCTCAATGATGCCTTTTCATGATAACACCTAGTATGCCTAAATGATGCCTTTGCATGATAACGCCAAGAATGCTAAAATGATATATCCACATGAATGCTACTAAGAATATGTTTACATGCTTCACTCTGATTATTGCCCATGAACTGTAAACTGATGATAGGTCCCAAATAGAAAGATCACTCTAATAAATGCTTGCTTAAATGACCACTTTAAATGTTGGTTTATACGAGTGGGTTGGATTCTGCTCGCCAGTACATAGATGATGTGCTGACCCACGTTTTGTGGGCAGGTGCTCGTGCTTGGAATGTTCTACACATAAAGATTAGCTGGATTGGTTCCGCGGCATCGAAGATTTGTTGGACATACAGAAGCTCTCCTTGCACAAGATGATGTCTTCTGTTTATAAAGGGCATAATGTATGGAACATTGTAATCAGTTGTACCAGTGAGATTGTAAGCCAAGTCGGTATATCGAGTTGTAATCCATTGTATCCAAATATCAAATGTAAGCTGTATAGCATTGTTCAGTTGGTTTCCAATGTAAAGTGAGATATGCTGTAATTATTGTACTTCAATACAAGTCTTGTACTCTTCTTCAATTATCAATAAAGAGAATAAGTTCTACATATCTCTGTGTGGCTTCAAGTTACTCTTTTTCTCCGCTGCTATAAATAAGTGATGTACTTCTATTCAATAAGAAAGATTGTCCTCATTAAATTCAATTTATCTGCTTCTGCCGCTGCGATGTGTTCCTATTTGAAGAATAATCGATTGTGTACCATCTTTGCCTTGTACAAGTGCAATACCAGACTTGTACGGCATCACGCCCAAGCGAGGACGATCGATTCTAAGAGATAAAATATATGAATAAATGACTCTACGAATCGGGGCATGACACGCGTGTGCTGCTAATGCACGAACAGTGCGGGTCAAAATACTTCTACACCACACCATCAAATCCTACGAAATTTTATAGGCTTAGTGTCAGTCATGTGGGGAGTCTACATGTTAAATTTTGTGTCGTGAAGTGGCGTGTCCAGTGCAAACTAGGACACGGGCAGCAGGGTACTCAAACGAGCCCCGTGCTGCGTGTCCAATCACGAATTCGACACAAAAACTGACACAAACACAAATCAGTCTTCACAAATATTGTTACACACACCTAGATCTACAAAACTATGTAATTATTTTTCGAAAATATGAAAATAATTTCCTAAGAGGCATTTTAACAAACACCTAGGTATCCTATTGGATACGTGTCCGATACGGACACGAAATGAATCCACCTTGACACGAAACCAAGTCCTACAGCTAGGAGAAACCTAGGGCTTCCAATCCATGCAAAGAAAACGAAATTTGGTGGAGGGAATAGGGATTTACCTATATGTTGAAATTCCAATGAAAAGCTCCAAAAAAGGGGTTTCTTCTTGCTAGCTAGCTCCTCCAAATTGCTCTCCAACTGGGATTGGCCTCCATGAACAGTAAGAGAAAGCTAATTAGAACCTAATGCAATTGGTTTGGGAAGAAAAGGAATTAAAATGGAATTTCTAAGATTTTAGGAAGTTTAGAACTAACCTTTCTTTCCAACTTTGCAATTCTTTCTAAAGGGAGGCTAACCTAATGGAAGAGGCATTATATAGGGGTGGGATTCCCTATGTTGGCTGGCCAAAACTCTAGGGTTAGGGTTTTAGGAAGTTTGATGGGCCATGGACTTCTTGGCTAGTTTCAAGTCTCACTACCAAAAGGCCCCTTTGCTATATCAATTTCTCTCCAACTAAAACCTCTAATTAGATAACTAAGAGAATATTCTAGTCATGACTAAAATCACCAAGTCCAACTTAGCTTATTGGTTAAGTCTAACTTCTAGGTTAGGCCCAATCTAGACCTAAGACTAACACAGCACATAGCAATATTTAATTAATATTAAATTCACACAAATTCCTATAAATCATAATAAATTCAAATAAATCCTAAAATGACCAAAATACCCTCTAGGCTAAAATGTACTAATTAAACATCCTAATCACAGGGCTAGGCTCTAGGTCAACAGTCTCCAAGGTTACACTAGCCAAACACCAAAATCAGAAGTCATGATTTAATTAGTTTAAAAAATGATTAAAATTTACCAATCATATTATTAATTAAATATCATAATTAAATAAATTAAAATACAAAATTTCAAAATTACCCTCATTTTAGAAACTGGGTGTTACAAACACACATATATATATATATGAACACACTCACACACACACACTAAATAAATATGAATTTAAGAGTGCCTAACCACTTAGAGGCCAAATCTAAATATTCTACAAGTGTCCAAATTTGGAGGAAACTCAAGGACACAACCACAAATCCTAACTTCTCCTAGGACACTCCAAACGGACTCAAACTTGACACGAACAGGGACACAAACACGGAGATCAATCCTACTGGGTTCAAACTATTTATCATGATGAAAGGAATGAGTTAGAGAATAGGTTGTACCTATCGGGAGATGGATTCCCAATAGAAAATTTCTTCGACACGGCTCCGACACAAGGAATTGTTTAGGACACACCCACTTCACTTCTTGCTCCCAAAAGCTTGGAGAATCACTACTTGGAATAGAGGAAGAGATCGATGGAAGAAAAACGGGAAGAAAAGCTTATTTTGGAGATGATTTCTAAGGAAATCACTTCTTTCCTTTTGAAAGAAACTTGGAGAAGAAGAAGAAGAAGAAGAAGAAATATTTGAAGCGAAAGAATGGAAGAGAGAGAGAGCTGGCCGGCCCTATATGGGAGGGTTGGGGCACTTGTTATTTACAAGTTTGCCCCTCCCTATGACTTCCTAGCTAAGTTATCTTCCTAAATTGATTTTGGGAGTTAGTTTAGACCAAATAAAAATCATACTTAAGCCTAAATACTCATGTGGGATTAGTCCAAACTCCTAGACCTATTTGTCAAGTTTGGTGGGCCATGGCTAATTAAAGTGTTAAACACAACCCAAGTCAAAATTCTCCGGAGTCCCGAATTAAGTCAGAATGCGATGAAATTTGAACCCGACTCCTATAATAATTAAATATTAATATTTATGAAATAAAATTCCCAAAAATATTCTAAAATAGAAAATTACCATTTTACCCCTATCTTGGAAAAATGAGGGTGACAAGTCTATCCACCTTAAAAAAAATTCGTCCTCGAAATTAAAACCAAACAATAGTAAAATATCAAAATCACAAGTCATGGCTTAAAATTTAAAATGATTAAAATCTCAAAAATCAAAGCATGAATTAAATGACTAAAATTATAAAATTTAAAATTACTCTCAAATAGAAACTGGGTGCTATAAGTCTATCCACCTTAAAAGAATCATCCTCAAATATTAAAACAAGTAAACACAAAAAAATTATACAAATCGATAATCGTATGCGTCTGTCCAATCATCATGATACTCAGAATCTCCGTCATGCCAGTGAGCAAGGCTACAATAATCATAGAGTCCTCAACTACGGTACATATCTATAGAATTATGGTATTTAAAATTTTTGCATTGCTGCATGCTTGGCAACGAAAACCTTAAATTCCTACACCCGAGAAATACGACCATAATTTGACTATATATCCTCACTATGCCTGCTAGCATGACCCTAGAGTATTCTAAATTCTCATAATCGAGGCGACCTAGCCCATACGACTTATCTTAGAAGGAAATCACATCACAAGAACAAATTTTCATCCAACGATCAAAGAACAGATAGAATCGAAGTTCAAGACAGTTTATAAGAAGGCAAATGCGGGAAGGAGATTCGAAATATCGGAACCTGCTATCTGCTCTGCTACTGCCCGAGTGGGCTCAACTGTCATGGCAAAAGCACGCCCATGCTGGCCTCCTCTAGCCTGTTGCACTCTGTCCTGGTCTCTTCGGATTCCACTAGCGTGGCAATCCCTCAGCTGGTGGTCAGGCGCCCCACAGTATAGACAGACGCCCAACCTCTTCCAACAAGCCTCTCTAGTGTGCCCCAGCTTCCCGTAGAAGCCGTACGGAGTAGCCGGTCTCTGGCCCTGTCCTTGGTACTGCTGGGCACGTGCTGGTGCCTGCTGAATCTGTAACAGAGGCTGCTGCTGAAATGGCCTCTGCTGATGCTGAAAGTGAGGGCGCTTGGCCGATCCCGTACTGGAACTCGCCCCCATGGTATTACCGCTCCTCTTTGGCTTGAGGTCGAAGTCCTCCTCTGCAATCTATGCATCCATCAATATATGATCGAACGTCGCGTCACGGCGACCCGAGGTGCGGGTACATATTGCATGAATAAGTCCCCTACGGAACTTACGAGCCTTCTGCCCCACATCCTGGATCATATCGGGAGCGAACCTGCTAAGGTGGAAGAACTCTGCTGCATACTCGTCCATCGACGAGTTCCCCTGCACTAGACCCACGAACTGGCCCTCCAATGCTGTAAGAGCCACGTCCGGAAAGAACTTTTCCTTGAAGAGCCTCCGGAAGTCCTCCCATGCCAGCCCTCTCACTGACGCACGAGGATCCGTGCGGTACCATGTCAGCACGATGTCGAAGAATCGGTTGGCTGCGGCCGAAATCCAAAGTGCTCTAGGAAGCTCTGCCAGCTCCATGCTCCGCTGCACATCTTCTAGCCAATCGTATGCATAAAGGATGCCCTCCGTGCCCGTGAAGTCCCTGGAGCTCATCTTCCTAAAGTCTAATACTGTCCCTGGCCTGGACTACTGCTGGTACGGCTGCTGGCCAGTAGGGCCCTGTACCGTACCCGGTGCCACTCTCTCTACGACTGCCAGTGCAAGATGATGTGAGTTCTCCATGCTCTGCCTCAGCATCTCAATCTGACGGTATGACGCCTCCGTCTGGCACTGCGATGCCTCTGCCTGGGCTCGCTGTGTCTCCATCATCTGCTGAAGGAGAAGGAACATGTGGTGTGTATCCGTCGGTATCGAAGGTGGTGGCGACAGTATCTCTGGAACGGCGACCGAAACCCTCTGGGGTGGAGGTGGTAGACCTCCCTGTGCAACTGCCAGGGCCTCCGAGATAGTAGAATCACTGGGGGCAGTTTCGTGAACCTCCTCCTCTGCCTGGTCAGATCTCTCGGGCAAGCTACTCGATCCAGTGGCCTGCGGGTGCGTCTTCGTCATCCTGGAGACGAATTGAAGCAAAGAGATCAATATCGCATATGAGAAGACATTATCAAAGAAGGACAGTTAATTTAATACAAGGGGAGTAATCATGATAATCAAAAGATCAGAAATTTTTCCTAGGTGTGATTGAGAAACTCCTATCATATCCTAGGTCCTACGTCCTAATTGCAGGCTCGTAATTAGTACTCTAAGTCGAGCACCATTACGAGATCGCACTAATTGCGATACCGGGCCTGCATGGGCCACCACAAAAACGTGTCACGACCCACACCCTTATGAGGGGCATGAGCACATGGGTACGTCCTGCCTACGTCGCAGTATCGGCGGTAGAACGCTGTATATAAGGTCTGTAAATACTACGACTAACAGTATAAAGGTACCTGTACAATATACACTCCGAGTGGAGGTGACATAGCAATACAGTCTCAATCACAGAATAAAACTAAGGTAGATAGCACAAAAGGAAACATATGATAGATGAAAAGGGAATAAGTCCAAGATCCAACACAAGCCCAGATATATATACAACATCACAGGGTCTCAAAATATAACATAGAAGCTACAGTCTGATAATGCTAGCTGGATCGCAGTTCAGTCAAACCTAGCTAACCGACACTACTCTGGGAGTACAAAGTCTAGTAGCTCTACTATAAGGCCACGGTCCTGGACTACTCCATCAAGCTCGAGCCCATAATAGGTCGAGCAGTCTGCCTCAGAGTCATCTGTAATATATCATAACGATATCCTGTCAGGAAAATGAGAAAGTACAAGCACTAACAGCAGTTCCATATGAATTGACAAATTCTATAAGAGACAGTATAATGAACTACAAGACAAAGATATATGAAGACTTGGAAACCGTTCGAAAGCTGAGCTACAACCCTTAAACCAAACAAGGACCGGGGTTGTAACTCTTCTTCCGAGCAGAACTTGGTCTCCAATCAAGGTACAATATAAAGGCATATAGAACATGTGAGTAACTGAATATCATAGTATAGTAAAAAAGTACTGAATGTAGAACAGAACAGGATATATGATAAGATAAGTAAATATAAAATGTGCCTTGAATTATTAGAGCGTTATATGATCGGCAAGGGAATCATGGTAGGGTTATCCACTTGGCCCGACAATCCGCGGTGACCTCAACGAAAAGTCATGCCGACCAACCTGGATAACATGGACATGGAGGTATCTGCTACACCCTACGTGAGGTGAGAGTGGCGCAAGCAAAATAGTGACATGGGACTTTGATCATATAACCCCTAATAATTCCCCATCCCCGAGTAGTATAATGGACCTGGACATGACACGTCATGACACGGGATTCCCTAAGAGGATAGCTACTCCCTCTCAGAAATCGGTGTCTATACAAGTACAGGGAACAAGACAGGAAATGTACATATATACCAAGAAAATCCAGGAACAACATCTCATGTCATGATCCAACATATCCTAGTCCGTGAACTATCGTGACTGGAATCGAGTAAGACACTACAACTGAATCGGATATAGCAGATATCAAGACAATAAAAACTATCAGTGAATGTACTCGCCTGCTGTCCTGAGCTGTAGGGTATATTAATGCTCAGAGTGGTAATCAGAGACCTAAAGATGAGATATTGCATGTTAATTTAGGTTTAACAAAATTATGAATGATTTATATTGAATGATATGAAATCTAGGTCAAACTAGGTCTCACTGAGTCACACTAAGTCCTGTCAAGTCAATCTAGGTCAAATTAAGTTATATCAAGTCAATCTAAGTCAGACTAAGTCAACTCTAGGTCATACCAGTCATCGCAAGTCAAAACAAGTCGAAGCAAGTCAAACGGGGTCAAGAGTTGGCATATAGTTGACTTTTGGTCAACTGGTCAACTCTGGTCAACTCTAAGTCAACCCTAGGTCAAACTGGTCAAATGTTGACCAACAGTTGACTTTTAGTCAACTTGTCAACTCTAGTTTGGATTTGGTCAAATTTAGACAAAGTGTTGACTCATCGTTGACTTTTGAGTAAAATGTCAACTCTGGGTCAACCGAGCCAAAATTGGTTCAAATATGACATTTGTAGGGTGTATCTAACAAGTTCTCTAAGTTTTAAGTCAATCCGAATACCCGAACCCCGTATCTTGAAATTATCCGATTACCCCTTAATACACTTACCCTTAAACCATTCTAACTTGACGCCAAGTGGCCTTCCCTCAGGAATTTCACCCCGGGCTTCCTAGGGTAGTAGGGTACTAGCCTAAACAATCATTACCTACCAAGTTCTCTAGGGTAAGTGGACATCCAGTCCATCTTACGGTCCGTATCGCCCATTTATCCGTTATCTTGAATATCTCAAGATACACAATGGTACGGTGCGATACCATTCTCCTAATCCCACACGCAACCCCGATTTCCACCTAGGAGCCTACCCGTAAACTCTATTTTATATTAGCTAGGTCCCCTTCAAGTTTGGACGCGTTCCGAATCACGGAACGCAAAATCACCCTCTCACCAAAACTAACTCAACTATTCACTCACTCATTCAATCTCATTTTTCAACCTATACTTAGGACTAGTTTTAGGGATTAGTTTTGTGGGCTAATTAGGTGGATATATAGCTAATATATAGGGTATATATATGTATATATATAGGTATATAGGTGGGTCTATGGGGGATCAAATGGGGGTCAAACCGGGGCCTAAATAGGTGCTACTGCTGCTGCAATTTCAGCAGTTGCTGCTGCTGTGTTGGGGGGGGCAGCAGCCCCTTGGCCCCCCTAGCTGCTGCTGCTGTTGTACTTCTTCTTCCCCTCTTCTCCCCTCTCTTTCCCTCTAATTCTCCTCTCTAAACTCCTCTATTCTCTTCTCTAAACTCCTCTCTAAATTCCTCTATTCTTCCTCTCAATCTCTCTAATATATATAAATCACACACACATACAAAACTCTCATTCCCTTCCCCTCTCTATATATAAATACACACACTCACACGTACATATCTACATACACACATACATATATATATATATATATATATATATATATATATATATATATATATATATATATATATATATATAGACACACACACACATATATATATATATATATATATCTATATATATATGGACACACACACTCCCACACATGGACACACACACACACATATACATATGAACACACACACACACACACACACACACACACACATATATATATATATATATATATATATATATATATATATATATATATGAGCACACTCACACACACACACTAAATAAATATGAATTTAAGAGTGCCTAACCACTTAGAGGCCAAATCTAAATATTCTACAAGTGTCCAAATTTGAGGGAAAACTCAAGGACACAACCACAAATCCTAACTTCTCCTAGGACATTCCAAACGGACTCAAACTTAACATGAATAGGGACACAAACACGGAGATCAATTCTACGGGGTTCAAACTATTTATCATGATGAAAGGAATGAGTTAGAGAATAGGTTGTACCTATCGGGAGATGGATTCCCAATAGAAAATTCCTCCGACACGGCTCCGACACAAGGAATTGTTTAGGACACACCCACTTCACTTCTTTCTCCCAAAAGCTTGAAGAATCACTACTTGGGATAGAGGAAGAGATCGATGGAAGAAAAGCTTATTTTTGCGATGATTTCTAAGGAAATCACTTCTTTCCTTTTGAAAGAAACTTAGAGATGAAGAAGAAGAAGAAGAAATATTTGATGTGAAAGAATGGAAGAGAGAGAGAGGTGGCCGGCCCTATATGGGAGGGTTGGGGCACTTGTTATTTACAAGTTTGCCCCTCCCTATGACTTCCTAGCTAAGTTATTTTCCTAAATTGGTTTTGGGAGTTAGTTTAGACCAAATAAAAATCATACTTAAGCCTAAACACGCATGTGGGATTAGTCCAAACTCCTAGACCTAATTGTCAAGTTTCGTGGGCCATGGCTAATTAAAGTGTTAAACACAACTCAAGTCAAAATTCCCCAGAGTCCCGAATTAAGTCGGAATGCGATAAAATTTGAACTCGACTCCTATAATAATTAAATATTAATATTCATGAAATAAATTTCCCAAAAATATTCTTAAATGGAAAATTACCATTTTACCCCTATCTTGTAAAAGTGAGGGTGACACCTGTAGACTCGAATGAGGGGCTATTAGATATCATAGGTTTCAGTACATTGTGAGGTATCAGTCCTATTACATTGGTCAGTCCTAAATGTTCAGTTGTTACATTGTTTCAATCCCATACCCTTTAAAGTTCAGTCCATTATTTGTCATATTAGTATCAACCATATGAAGTATGGAGAGGTTTATGTATCAGTCTTTGATAGGCTATATCAGTCCTTTGATAAAGAGGTATCAGGCCTATGTGTAGGAATAGACTAGGGGCAGAGTGATATGGGTAAAGAGAGATAAGGGGGATGAGTAAAGGGCAGTAGTGTGGGTGACCTAGCAAGGTCATTTTGGAACATAGATAAATGAGTATGGCCTCATAATCTCAAGAAACCTAAAAAGGGTAACATGTCTTTTGGACAGTTAGTAAACCAATGCTATAACCTTCTAGTTAAAGTAGGAATAGAGATGGGAATGAGCAGGGCCTAACAAGTAAATGAATAGGTTACTCTTGTTTGTATATTGTATTTTAACTTTGTAAATCATAAACAGACTACTTGGACATCGATACAGATTGTAACCCGTGCAGCAGCTCAGGACCACAGACAAGTATACTTTGCCTCCCTCTACAATTTTATTTACATGCATTGTATTTCATTTCCCAGTTTTGATTGTTTATGGACATGTGCTTTTCGTATTATATTCTTTTAAGTTATTTTTATTGCATATAGACATGTTCATCTTTGGTCTTGTGGTTCACACTTGGAGTTTCTCGTCAGTACCTTGTTTGAGTCGTGTCATAGAACGAGTACGTGTAATTGAACTGCTGAATCCTTGATATTGTTTCCTTGGCACCAGAGAGTCCACTTGGGACGAGGATGTTTTTCTTAATCTATTTACATCCGTGAGTCCACACTCGGGACGAGGATGTCGATTATTTACACCAAAGAGTCCATACTCGGGACGAGGGTGTTGACTTGACTTGTACCAGAGAGTCCACACTCGGGACGAGGGTGTTTACATCAGAGAGTCCACACTCGGGACGAGGATGTTATACTTGCACCAGAGAGTCCACACTCGGGACGAGGGTGCCTTGCCGTGAACTAACCAGAGAGTCCACACTCGGGACGAGGGTTAGTACTAACCAGAGAGTCCACACTCGGGACGAGGGTTAGTGCTTAGTTCAAACCCGTGAGTCCACACTCGGGATGAGGGTTTGGTTCTTCTATTGATCTCGTATTTATTGTTTACTTGGTAGTTCATTTATGCGTTGTTATTCTAGTATTTGTGTTCGTGGTCATTTGTCGTGTTCCTGTTTTCTTGTTTATCTTCTTGCACATGATAAAACTATTAGATAGGCATGTATATTATGTATCTTGTTATTTCCTATGAGGACCTGATGATCTCTTTAGGTTTAGCGATTGCATGGAGTTAGCTAGTAGTTTTGGATGGCGAAGGATTTGCGATTCTTGTGGGATTCAGGTATCATTATTACGTTTGTTATCCTTTCGTGCTTTACATTCCTTATCATGAGATATTCTGTTATTTGATTCAGTTTAGAGACTCATATTATTTTCCTTGAAGTCTCATCGGACATATATGCTAGTGGGCTGCAGACCACGACACATAGTATTCATTCATGTTTCGTACACTTATTGTGGATTTGAGATATAGATTTGTTTTGCCATGATTTGGCAGTATACTATAGTCTTGACAGCGTTTACGTATTTGAGAGGGGCTGGAGTCCGTTCGATACGTAGATGTCTTGCTCAGGTGCTTGTATCTGAAAAGCGGGTATGGGTCGTAACAAGTTTTTATGGTGATCCATGCAGGTCAGAGCATATCGTATCGGTTACATAACTGTACTGATGCGAGCCTGTGAATTTGACTAAACCCTTAGGAATCTCAATCCACACTGCTTTGAAAATTCTTCTAGAAATTCTCTACGTCCTTAAAAACTCTATATTTGCTCTCGATTATACTTTCTTGCTTTTCGTACCATTGATTATCGTCCCTTCCTATTTCGGGGTGATGAACGACCGTGCTGTCTAGGATTTATCAGAAATTCTTAAGTTATAATATAATATTGCTTGATTGTTGAATATTTGGTTGTTTGATAAGATGTCATAAGCCCTAGATATCTGTTAGAAGGATTGATAGCAACTAGTTGGAGGATTATAAGATTTTAGTGACCGTATTTTGAGGAGTAGTATGACCAAAGGTGGGTAGAAGTCCTCGAGTATTCAGAGTTATAAAATGACTAGAGAAGGTCATAAAATATTTTTGGAGAAATTAAATTTGAGGAGATTAAGGTGAGAGTAGACTTTGAATTTTAAGGGATAGTCATGAATTGGAATTTCGAGGACGAAATTATTTTTAAGGTGGGTAGGATGTAAACCCATGTTCCGATTATTGTTATTTTATTCCCAGTATTTTTCGAATTAATAATTTTGTGTTTTATATATATTTTTTCTAATATATACTATAAATTAGTGATTTATTATAAATGTTATATAATGATATAATAAACTTGACCTATAAAGTGAGTTGTAAATCGGCATGTTAGGGAGGGCTTGTTTGCAAAACCCCTAAATTTCAAATTCCACATTCAAATTCTTTTGGCCAACTCATACAGATCGGGATAACTCTATTTGTTTAAACCAACAACTCGATAGAAGTTTCCCTCTAAACTGATTGACCAAGATCAGCCCAAATCCGATCTATTAAACCAAAATTCCTATCAATTCCTCCTCTGATCTAATCTGGAAATACTTATATATACGAAAAGCAGTTGGCATCCATCCCCCAAACCCATCTACAAACCCTAGAAGAAGCGGCTACCACTTCTTATGCGTGAAGTCTTCCTCGAAGAACACTTTCAGAAAATACTAAGGTTAGCATTGATTCTATGAATTGTTTTATCATTCCTTAAACTAGAAGAACACCATGCGTTCGACAATATGACCAAGACGAGTTAATTAATGATGATAAGGGATATGTACTTGTGAATCTCTCGGATAGTAAGCATAGTATCTTAAATATGCAGATTTCTGTAGTTTTCAGTTCATATAGGTGTGTATCAGAGTTTAGGAGGGGCATGGGAATGCACATGTGTATCCAACATTCAGATATGGGATGCTTCTGAAAACATATGGATTTAGTGTTGATTTCTACTTAGACAATTAATGGGAAGTTTGTGACTGGCTTTACAGTGTTACACTTTGACATCTTAGTCATATATCATGATGAACATAGAATGTATTTAGTTGATTGCCTGGTAAAGCTAAGGACCGTTCAACAGGCTTTAGATATATTTATGAACCTTGAGTGTTATATGAGCAATGGGTTGAAGTTTTTTTATGATCGATCAAAGTAAACCAGGAAAAATAATATATATTAGAATATTCGTATCTTCTTTGTACTTATAATATATCAGAAATGTTGATATTTGAGATTCTCTTTGTAGTCTCTTGTCATCCTTGTATCATAGTGATCCTTGTATCATAGTGGAAGGTTCAACATGAGTTCATCATCCTACGACTTTGTACATTCTAGATGCTTATGAAAGTTGATGTAATAATCCTTCTCAGCCAGTTTTTCTTGATACAACTTTCAGAAGATACTGAAATAAAATCAGATCTATTAGTTTTGGGATATTTCTCTCGGGTACGTACCATCATTCTTGTTGGTTACCATGTCATTCATTCTTGTGGCTTAAACCCCCCACCTGCAACTGCTACGGGCAGCACCCCTTTGGCCATAGGCCTTTAGACTATGTGAGCCCAGTCTTGACAGTAAGCAGAGCATGAGTAGAGAGTATCAGTATAGTGTCAGTGGGATATGTTCGAGTGTGTGCATGTGTGTGTGGATTGTTCTTTGTTGGGATTGGAATTATATTTGTTCAGTCCAATGCAAGGTCAGTCCCACTACTTAGTTTGGTTTAGCCTACTGTTCTGTCCTTGTGTTCAGTCCTCAATGTTGGTCCCTAGCCTATTGTTAAGTCCATCTACTTATTCAGTCCTTGTATACATTTAGAAAATCCCATTACTTAATATGTTCAGTCCTTACCCCCTAATTAAATCAGTCTCCATTACATTAGTTCACTCCCTTGATGTATTCTGCTCAGTCCTTGTTTGGGCTATTTGTATTTTAGTCATTGCACATCAAGTTCAGTCCAATTAATGGGAAGGATAATGGCTCGAGTTTGCATATAGGTAATGTCTAGTCTTGAACATATTAGTTCAAACTATTGAATGTCAGTTTTAGGATCCTTAGTGCAACCTTCCATTTCATTAAATAGATGTTTAGCCACATCCATTAGAGGTTCAGTCCTCTTGAACCATTGTTCAGTCTTTAGTTCTTTGGGGATGTAACTGTACCAGCTCCTTTTGGTATCAGTATAGTATAGAGGAGATGAGTGGGGTGGATGTGTCCATATGTGAGAGGAGTAGTGTCAATCAGTAAATGTAGAGGGAATGGATTTATATGTGATTTGTGGATCATTATATAGGCTCAGATTTGTAAAGTTGGATGTATACTCTAGTTTAGCCTCCTAACCTTAGTTCAGTCCTCTGGGTATTCATTTGGTTCAGCCCTTTGATTGAACATGAGTGTATCAGTTATTTGAGTGAGAGGCTAATAAAATATTAGTTAAATGATATGGTTGTATTAGTCAACTTCATATGCATCTTAGTTACAGTTTACATTTTCTGTAGACTCGAATAAGGGGCTATTAGATATCATAGGTTTTAGTACATTGTGAGGTATCAGTCCTATTATATTGGTCAGTCCTAAATGTTCGGTTGTTACATTGTTTCAATCCCATACCCTTTAAAGTTCAGTCCATTATTTGTCATTTTAGAATCAACCATATGAAGTATGGAGAGGTTTATGTATCAGTCTTTGATAGGCTGTATCAATCCTTTGATAAAGAGGTATCAGGCCTATGTGTAGGAATAGACTAGGGGCAGAGTGATATGGGTAAAGAGAGATAAGGGGGATGAGTAAAGGGCAGTAGTGTGGGTGACCTAGCAAGGTCATTTTGGAACATAGATAAATGAGTATGGCCTCATAATCTCAAGAAACCTAAAAAGGGTAACATGTCTTTTGGACAGTTAGTAAACCAATGCTATAATCTTCTAGTTAAAGTAGGAATAGAGATGGGAATGACCAGTGCCTAACAAGTAAATGAATAGGTTACTCTTGTTTGTATATTATATTTTAACTTTGTAAATCATAAACAGGCTACTTGGACATTGATACGGATTGTAACCCGTGCTGCAGCTCAGGACCACATGCAAGTATACCTTGCCTCCCTCTACAGTTTTATTTATATGCATTGTATTTCATTTCCCAGTTTTGATTATTTATGGACATGTGCTTTTCGTATTATATTCTTTTGAGTTATTTTTATTGCATATAGCCGTGTTCATGTTTGGTCTTGTGGTTCACACTTGGAGTTTCTCGTCAGTACTTTACTTGAGTCGTGTCATAGAACGAGTACGTGTAATTGAACTGCTGAATCCTTGATATTGTTTCCTTGGCACCAGAGAGTCCACTCGGGACGAGGGTGTTTTTCTTGATCTGTTTACATCCGTGAGTCCACACTCGGGACGAGAATGTCGATTATTTACACCAGAGAGTCCACACTCGGGACGAGGGTGTTGACTTGACTTGTACCAGAGAGTCCACACTCGGGACGAAGGTGTTTACATCAGAGAGTCCACACTCGGGACGAGGATGTTATACTTGCACCAGAGAGTCCACACTCGGGACGAGGGTGCCTTGCCGTAAACTAACCAGAGAGTCCGCACTCGGGATGAGGGTTAGTACTAACCAGAGAGTCCACATTCGGGACGAGGGTTAGTGCTTAGTTCAAACCCGTGAGTCCACACTCGGGATGAGGGTTTGGTTCTTCCATTGATCTCGTGTTCATTATTTACTCGGCAGTTCATTTATGCGTAGTTGTTCTAGTGTTCGTGCTCGTGTTCGTGTTTGTGGTCATTTGTCGTGTTTCTGTTTTCTTATTTATCTTCTTGCGCTTGATAAAACTGTTAGATAGGCATGTATATTATGTATCTTGCTATGTCCTCTGAGGATCTGATGATCTCTTCAGGTTTAGCGATTGTATGGAGTTAGCTAGTAGTTCTGGATGGCGGAGGATTTACGATTCTTGTGGGATTCAGGTATCATTATTACATTTGTTATCCTTTCGTGCTTTACATTCCTTATCACGAGATATTCTGTTATTTGATTCAGTTTAAAGACTCTTATTATTTTCCTTGGAGTCTCATCGGACATATATACTAGTGGGCTGCAGACCACGACACATAGTGTTCATTCATGTTTCGTACACTTATTGTGGATTTGAGATATAGATTTATTTTGCCATAATTTGAAGTATACCATAGTCTTGACAGCATTTACATATTCGAGAGGGGCTGGAGTCCGCTCGATACGTAGCTGGCTTGCTCACGTACTTGCATCCGAAAAATGGGTGCGGGTCGTGACACTTATGTTAAGTGTTTGTGGCTTTAAGGTAGCAATTGTGGCAAAGCGAATGAAGTAATAAGTCAACTGAAAGGATGTAAAGTCGGATTTGGGAAGAGAGTTGTACCGTGGCTTATCAAATTGCACTAATACGGAAGTTGGTTGAAGTACATATATTTTGGGGATGCCTAAAATATATGTATGGATCCAACCGAAGTGATAGGTTATGACTAAGATAACACTGTTGGAAGAGCTTATCGAATTGTACTAGTACGAACTTTGGCTGAAGTGCATATATTTTGGGGATACCTAAAATATGTGTATGAATCCAAATAAAGTGGTAGGCTACGACGAATATAGAGCTACATGGAAGAATGTTGGTGAATAAATAAAAAGTGCAATTATTATGGAAAAGAGAAAGATGGATTAAATCTTTGATAGATTAAATGGTACAGTTGGATAGTAATCTCGAGATGGTCGAGAGAGATGAAATGAATATTGAACTAAAGCTAAATGAGTAACTTATTGTGACTAAGTAATTAGTAGGATGAGTTGTTCTCCTAAGTTTTAAGGACGAAACTTTTTCTGAGTGGTATTATGTAATGTCCCGCTCCGCGCGAGGCATTTGGATGACATATTAGATGTGATCGGAATGTTAGACTGTGACTTGTGTTAGAAACTAAGAGAATTGATACTGATGCAGTCTCTCTTAGCTGGTCGGATGGAATGAGTATTGAAATATGGCTCGCTGGTGGGGCTATGTCTAGTAAAAAATAGATGTGACCGGATCAAGAAGACCCTTTATGCAAATGAGTGGAACTGTCCTTTCTTTCCTACTCCTTTATGAATAAAATGGTGTACTATGTTGCTAGATTATGTCCCTAAATATTCTATACTGAGTTGCTAAATAATATAAATGCTTGTGCTGAGAATCGTTGAAATGAATAACACATCAACATTGAATTGCTGAATGAATAACACTTGAACTGCTAGTGTGACTTGATGCCTGAGAATAAATTGATAATGTCCCTTATGTTTAATGCTGCTGAAACAAACAAAACATTTGAATAATGAGATGCTTTGTGAATGATACTTGATACATTTTTTTATTTTTTATTTAGAGAGAACAAAAGACTTTATTGAAATAGTAGGAGCCTAAGCTCAAAGATGGCGCCGGGAGATAGCCCGACGACCTACAAAAGTATATGATCCAGGCTAGAGGCCTGACCCAAAAAAGAAAATCTATCCTCCCCGGAGATACCGGAGGTAACAAAAGGGAATTAAAGCTATCCACCCTGGTGTTCCCAGGGGTAAACAAAAGGTAAATAAGAAACGAAATGAGGACCCCGCTAGTGACTAGAGAGGTCCTTAAGCAGGGCGTTGCTGGCCTCAGATGGTAGTTCGAAGGTGTGGACGAAGATCTGATCGATTATGGATTTATGTGCCAGAGATGCCAGAGTTTTGGCCACGCCATTAGCAGTAGGAGGTATATGTACGATTGTAGTGTTCGAACCTATCAATTGTTGGATGTTTCGGATCTTGTATCTAAGAGCCCATGGAGGTTTGGATTTATTGGCAATGATGTTGGTAAGAAGTTTGGAGGATGTTTCGATTACACCGTACTGGATATTTAGATCATAACACCAGTGAATCATCTTGAGAAGAGCGTCGATTTTCGGAAGAGGGTTGGTGATATCTGTCATGAAAATGGAGAAAGCATAGATAAGGGAACCTTGGTTGTCTCTGATGATTCTCCCACACGCAATCCCCGACAAATCACCAATCTTCGCTGCCATGTTCAGCTTCTGACCTACCTCCGGAGCCACCCATCTCGCGTTGATCTCTCGGACGACAGGATGCGTAGGCATGACCGAACGTCCCAAGCCGTCCGTTCCCAGATTATGTGCCGAAAAGGTATGTTGAAGCTAAGTGGTAACCTGTCGGATAATGTCCCGGTAGTTTCTCTGCCCATCGCTAAAAAGAATTGAGTTCCTTTGCTTCCAGATCTCCCACAATCCAGATGCGAAGATAACGTTCCTGCTAATGACCGCCTGGGTGGAGAGGGAAGAGAGAGAAGAGTTCAGAAGCCATACCTGAGTAAGTTGATCGATCAAGGGGTACGAGGTAGGGAGATTGAACTTGGTACCGAAGTAGAGCCAAATCATATGAGCCGTCTCTCCCAAGATGAATAGGTGATCATTCGTTTCAGTATCCGGGTTAGCACATCACACACATCTCGAAGCGAGATTGATCCCCATAGAAATAAGTCTGGCATCTACAGGAATAGCATTTCTTTGAAGACGCCAAAGAAAGGTGCCTATGCACGACTGAATACACTTGTTCCAGCAGAAGTTACTCCAGGAATCGATCGGGTTTCTCTTGCGGTGGTGGTCCCAGTAAGATTTAGTAGAGAACTTTTCGTGGCGGTCAGGAGTCCAAACCATCATGTCCTTCTCATTGTTGGGAAATCCCGTCCAGGCAAGCGTTGGCTTCAACAGTCAGGAAGTCCTGAATATTAACCTCCTCCTCCAAGGATCTATGCACCATCGGTGAGGCCATCACTTGACGTATGGAAGGGTTGTAGATGAACTCAGGCGGTTTGGGGATAGGGGTACCGCACCAGTTCTGCCCCCAGATGGGTATGTTGCCACGGCCTAGAACCTATTGGCAGTTGGAGTAAAATTGTGAAAAATCTTCATCATAGATCGCCATAACGGGAAAGGAGAGTAAGGTAGAGAGTATTCGGGAGCGACCGGATCCCCATACTTTCTGATCATGTACTGGGCCTACACCGACTCGCCTTGAATCAATGCCCAGCATCTTTTAGCATGTAAAGCAATCATCACCTGGTCAAGTGATCTAATGCCAAGCCCCCCTCATCCATCGGGCGACACACATTGCTCCATGAAATCCATCTGGTCCGATGTTGATCTTTAGAGTTCCAGAGGAAGGCTGCCATCAGTTTCTCTAAATTCTTGAGAAGTTTGTTGGGGGCTTTGATTACCGACAGGGCGTGAATAGAAAGAGCAGTAAGCACACTTTTGAGGAGGGTGATCTTTCCTCCGAACGAAAGAAGTCTCCCTCTCCATCCCGAGATCCTTTTCTCAAATTTCTCAATCATGTTGAAGAAGTATTCATGTTTAGCTCTGCCTTTAAAGAGAGGCACCCCCAGGTAGTGGATCGACAGATGCGTGATCGTAAAACCAGTCCTCGCAGCAATCTCCTCCGCCCGGACGGAAATGTGATCCTTCTGGGAGACGATAAGCACTGATTTATCCATATTTATCTCCTGACCCGAAGTGTTTGAGTAGTCCTAAAGCGTCTTCAGCAGGTTGTTGATACTGTCGACGCCTCCATTAAGGAATATGAGGCTATCGTCCGCATAGAAGAGGTGGGATATAGGAAGGCTATCTCTACGTCCAGAGAAGTACTTGATGTGGCCGTGGAGGCAAAGATTAGAAATTTTCCAACTTAGGGCATCATGAGCTATAATAAATAAGGCAGGAGAAATAAGATCACCCTTTCTTAGACCTCTAGCAAAGTGGAAGAATCCTCCCGTTTTTCGGTTGATATAAAAAGAATACCAGCAATTAGATATATTTCTGAAGATGAGGTCGATCCATTTCTGGCAAAAGCCGAATTGGCGCATGACCCGGATCAGGAACCTCCAGCTGACCCTGTCATAAGCTTTAGACATGTCAAGCATAATCGTTACATTACCGCCGGTGATGTTGTTGTCAATGGTCCCAATGACTTCGTGCGCCAGACTAATATTCTCATGAATGCTACGGCCTCTGACGAAACCCGATTGCTCCCTAGATATAATGAATGGGAGGACTCCCGCAAGCCTTTCCGCCAAAATTTTGGAGATAATTTTGTGGAAAAAGTTATTAAGGCTGATAGGTCTGAAATCCTGGATATCCGCAGGCTTGGACGTCTTGGGGATGAGAACCAGGTTCGCCGAAGTGATGCCTTTGGGGAGTTGGATTCCTAAAAAGAAATCCTTGATAGCATCCATAAGGTCATGTTTAATGATATCTGATACATGAACGTGCTATGTTATTGACACCAAGGTATGAATGAAATATTTGAATCATATCCACTCTGTGTAACTATTGAGTAGATATGAGATGTTATCTATTTTCTTATAAGTAATGAAATGAATGCTAAATGTCTCTTTGAAATGAATGAAATGCTAATTGTTCCTCGTAAAAGGAATGCTATGAGAAGGGTTGCAACGAGTTATACAATGAGAAATGATGAGGCTTGGGATTGCCGAGATCACCAAGTAGAAATGATGGTAACGGTAGAAATAATGAGTCGTTGAATACGGCTTGGATGAGACGAGATAATGTACTATTGCCTTTACTTACTATCAATATTTTACTATGCGATTATGTTCACGATCGAGTCGGACACACATTCGCATGGTCATGGACAACTTGTATTCAAGGTATTATTTCCTCGGACGGTACCCGCGGCAGTGGGACCGATTCGGCCTAGGAGGAAATGTTACGTGCTTTGGTGGCACGTGGTATCGAGATATTCATTCGGGCTAGCAACCCGGTGAGTGGCATGTCGCATACCCTACGAAGTCCTATATAGCAACGTCCGAAATGGTATATTATAACACCAGTTATCATGCTGTAGGGATGCACGCTAATGAATATTTTCTGCAGGCAGAGTAAGTATATCAAATAACCTGTATTTGATACAGTTACGAGGGAATCGATCGTGGGTAAAAAATTACTTAAATGTAATATATTCAATATATATGTTAGTTCAACTTGCCTGCTTAACATGTTAAATGAAACAATGCTATGATGTTGCCTTTCCATGAGAAATTCTACAACATGCTTAACATGTTAAATACAGTATGCTAAAGTGTTGCCTTGCTAAGAGAATCACTATAACATATTCAATATATGTTAACTCAAACGCTGCTTAAAATATTCCTTTACATGAATACTGCTAGAACATGTTTACATGCTTCACTATGAATACTGCTCATGAACTGTAAATTGATGCTAGGCCCCCAATAGAAAGATCACGCTAATAATGTAACGCCCCAGTCCCAAAATACGTAGGACTAGAAACGTAGACATGCCAGTTGTATACATACGAAGTACATGGCCTTGTATGTATACATAAGCTGTAATATGCAGTAGAAACCATAACAACTAATCTCATCCACAAATAAAGGAAAATAAAGAATTCATATAATCATCTATGGAAATGTATTTGTACAATATGTTGGGCGGAGACAAATCCACTACCAACAAGCAAAGGACGAAATACATGGAAAATAAAATAAGTTTGGTGAGCGAAGCGAAGACGGTCCAAATGCAATCATCCTCGAAAAAATAGCGATGATCACGGCTAGAGCTAGAACACCTGCGAAAGATAATAGCACACACCTGGCGAGATAACCAGGTCCTCAGAGGGACGTAACAAGACACATAATATCATGCCATAAACTGAATAAAGTTAGCTCAACAGAATTTATATATGGCTAGACAGATAAAGGTTCTTAACTATTCTATGTAAAAATGCAATTTGAAGACAACGTTCCACACAAGGGCCTTCCGAAGCTAGAAACACGGCACGTTAGCGTTTCAACCGAAACACTAGTGGCATCTAGAGAAAAGTAACAAATAAATGCACAGTACACTAGCTCTCGGGTGAGTCACTAACGGCAGCTAGAGAAAAGTAAATGCACGGCCCATTAGCACTCGACTGAGTCACCAATGGCAGCTAGAGAAAAGTAAATGTGTGAAAGCCCCTGCGCCTAAGAACTGTCTTCACCCTCCCCATGCACTGCTCGTGCTGAATCCACACCAGGATATTTCTAATAACTGCTAAGTCTTCTAGACAAATCTATTAACAGTTATATCATAACGCTCGTCCTGTACGCACCGATGTACGGTCGGTACGCAAGTCCGTATCTATATGTGACTCGCGACTTCGTGGCACACAAGTGTCAAGCCAATGAATGCGGCACAAACAAATGGCGGTCCCTTAACTCTAGGCCAAATGCAACTAAAATATAATAATTTGCAAGTATAATTTATATTTTCTAGAATAAGTAAAAACATGCATGATATTGAGCAAGGAATTAAACAGTAAAGGCAAGGTGTCTTGCCTGGTAGGACGCCTGGTGTGCTACGATAATCATGGTGGCATGAACTGCGACTTCGGGTAACAACTTATGCATGGTGACCTCTGATGGTGGTACGGACAGTTACATTGGGTCCAGGATGGTTGAATTAGTTAGGATGGACATAAGGTAGTCCGGAATTGGAAGGGAATAGGAATAAATGGGCTTAGTCATGGACTTGAGGATAATTCAAAAGAAAATAATAATAAAATATATTCTATTTTTAGAAAACTAATTATAATACTTGATAAAAATATTTTCTAGTAAACTATCTTTGAGATAATATATAATAATATATATATTTGAAGAAATCTAGCAAATTAAGTGATTTAATGCTACAACAATTTGTCAAATCATATTTATGTCCAAACTATGAAATGTTAATATATTCTCACAATTAATATATTCTTACAATATAATATTATTATCACAAATATAATTTAAATTATTAATGCATTTACTTGTATAAAATGCTTATTATAAACCCCGTAATATGAATATATGGTGCATAAAAATAATAAAGATAATAAATAATAAACTTAATATGAATTATGAATAAGCCAAAGAAAACGTGAGTACAGACTCAACTGTACTCTTCCCTCCTTCCTTAGAGTGAAGAGCATCCCAAACTAAATAAAATAATAATACTTTTATTAGTAACTATGATAAAAATAATGAGAATAATAATAATTATATTGAATCAGTAAAAATACAGCTTCTTCCCCCATTATACATAGAAACAGGATAATAGTAATAATAATAAAAATTAAAAAAAAACTTTTAGTAGTTGATCTTCCTAAAAATACAGAACAACAACAAAAATACTATAACAATATTAATAATTATAATAATAGAAATAATAATACATTAGAAACCTACTACTATAGTAACAAAAAAAATCTGTAATGAAAGTAATAATACTAATAATAATAAATAATAATAAGAATAATAAGAATAATTAGACCCAACACTTCCCTTTTTCCTAACAGAGAGAGAGTGGAAGATTGAGATGGGAATCGAGGGAGAGAGAGGGCGAGAGATTCGAGAGGTGAGTGGGAGGCAGCGGAGCCCTTGCCGCTCGCCGGGGTTTCGGCGGGGCGGAGCGCAGAGACTGGCGGCGGCTAGATCGGAGAAAAAGGAAGGAGGGATGAGAGGAGCGGTCGGCGTTTTTCGGTTCGGTGGTGCCGAGCGCAGAGAGGGGGAGAGAGAAGAAGAAGTCGGAGCTCAGGGCTGACGGGGGCGAAGGGAGCTGCGACGCGCGGAGGCCGGAGAGGGGCCGGGCGGCGCGATTTCGACGGCGGAGGGTTTTGGCGGAGGCGGCGACGGTGGCACTGTGCCGCGGCGGCAAAGGGCTTCACCGCGGGTCGGAGCGGGGGTTCGTGGGCTTGGTGCGCGAGCGAGGGAAGCAGGGCGGAGGCTGCTCCTACAGCGGCGAGGGTTTCCGGCAGCGGAGGGGAAGGGTTCGTCGGTAGACGGGTTATACGAGCGGCGGACGGCGGTGGAGGAAGGGCACGGAGGGGGAGGGTTCCAGCGGGTCGGCGCGACGCGGTGGCGGTCACTGTGGATTGCGGTGGAGAGGCTAGGGCTGTCGCGCCCAGACGGAGTTCGGGTGACGCGACGGCGGTCGGGTCTCAGTCGTCAGAGGTAAGTGGTGGTCGGATTGTTTTGCTTTTTCTTTTCTTTTCTTTTTGGTGGTGATGGTGTTTTTGGTGGCGGCGGTGTGGGCTCTGCCAAGGTGGTGGCGGAGTCGGAGGCTGGCGAGATGTGGGATCGGGTGGTGGCAGTAGCCGCGGTCGGAAGGAGGGGTCGTCTGCTACAGGAGATGGGTGGTTGGAACGGGGTGAGGGTAGTGGTTGCACTCGGCCAAGGTGGCCGGAGTGACGGTGGCGGGGATGGTGACAGTGGGTTGTGGTGATAGGGATAGTCTGGAGGCTGGGCTTGGTCGGGAGAGGTCGGGGGTTAGGGATAGGATTATGATTAGGAATTCATTGATGTCGGGGTGTGTCCGACACGGGGAATATATGTATATGTAATCTATGGAATAAGATGTGGACACCGACACGATGCACGATAATTATGGGTTATGGAATTTGTGGAAAATAAATTTGTGGATGAAAATATTGGAGGAGTACCTGCCTATTTATAGGATGTGGGAATTCTCAATTGGATAAGAATTAGGAATAGTTTAAACCCAAAATTAGAATATTCGTAATTTAATTTAAAATCAATCAAATTCAAATCCAAATACAAATCTAATTTAAATCTAATTAAATTCCTAGTTTAAAATCAAATGGGATAAATCAAATTGCAAATATTAACTATTTAAATAAATCCATAAATTCAAATCAAGATTTAAATCTTCACAATAATTTCGAAATATATTTTCCAAAAATATTAATAATAATAATTTTGAAAATTACATTACTATTTTTAAATATCTTTTTGAATAATAAATTATTAATATTAATAAATCTCGAAAATTACATTTTTATTTAAAATAAACTAGCAAAATATTTATGAAATATGTGTATGCACTAAGAATATTATTTATTCTAAATAAAAGGCTTTTCATAAATAAAATTATAAATTTAGGAAATTTTGATAGCTAAATTAAATATTACATATATTATTTTGAAACTATAAAAATAAGAAAAATGTTTTTTCTAAAATTATGTACGCTCGCACATGTTCGCACTCGTCGAGCAATTACGAAAAATAAAATTTTCATGCACGACGTACATTACAAAATTTTAAATCGGTACCAAATTTAAAAAAAATAGTAGAAATTTAGGGGTTTTACATCCTACCCAACTTAAAAGGATTTCGTCCTCGAAATTAAGAATTTGTAGGGGGTAAGAAGACACAAGGGGTATCGATGGGGAACAATCAATAACAAAATCGAGCTGTAAGAATCACGATCTAGATCATAGATAAAATAATACGGTATGGTTATAATCGATAGGAAGGCTAGAGGAAGTTCTAGTACAACGCTTTCGTTCTTCTAAAATAGGTGAAGGCGAAAGCAATATAGAGTTCGAAGGAGGCGTTATCAAATACGAATACGTGATTCAAAGACGATCGAAAAATTTCAAAGGAATTGTCAAGGCAGTCGTGGATGGGACCCTAAAGGACAAGTTTAGCTATGTCCCCATCTACGTAGAACGATAGATATAAGCGAACCAAAGTGCACTTGGTTGATCAGACCATTATGCACTGGTTCTGATTAGACGATACGTTAGTGGGAGCTCTTCCAATAACATATGTCGTGAACAAGCTCGATAAATCAATGAACTTGCAAATCTAAGTTATAGTAGCAACATTTGTCAAGAGAGTGAAATTATAGGCCCGAGAATTTAAAATTGCGAGGGAGTATAGTCGAACTTCTAAAGGATCCAAGTCATGTGATGGTCTTTATACAGTCGTCCTAGTCTTCTTGTCCAAGTCCTTGGTTGCCTAGACGGGTTAGGTCCTCTAGATTCTAGGATCTAAATAAGCTTGCTAATATAGGTCACTAGGTCAAAGGGGTTGCTAGTTCATAAGGTATTCTACCAAACTTAAAGAATTTAACTAATGGTGTTTTGGGACAACTAACTAGTATGGTCAATCTTTAGCAAGCACGAAGGGAAGATAAGAATAGGGATGGAAGGAAGCAAGCAAGATGCAATTGATGAGTCAAACGGTAGATAAAATCAAGGAAAGAGGTCAAGTATGTGGATGAGATCCTAGACTTCTAATCCTATACACAGGCTTGCTTGGTACGGTAAAGTAACCAAACAATTTATCTTGACCTGTATGGGCCACCACAAAAACATGTAACGTCCCAGTCCCAAAATACGTAGGACTAGAAACGTAGACATGCCAGTTGTATACATACGAAGTACATGGCCTTGTATGTATACATAAGCTATAATATGCAGTAGAAACCATAACAACTAATCTCATCCACAAATAAAGGAAAATAAAGAATTTATATAATCATCTATGGAAATGTATTTGTACAATATGTTGGGCGGAGACAAATCCACTACCAACAAGCAAAGGACGAAATACATGGAAAATAAAATAAGTTTGGCGAGCGAAGCGAAGACGGTCCAAATGCAATCATCTTCGAAGAAATAGCGATGATGCGGCTAGAGCTAGAACACCTGCGAAAGACAATAGCACACACCTGGCGAGATAACCAGGTCCTCAGAGGGACGTAACAAAACACATAATATCATGCCATAAACTGTATAAAGTTAGCTCAACAGAATTTATATATGGCTAGACAGATAAAGGTTCTTAACCATTCTATGTGAAAATGCAATTTGAAGACAACGTTCCACACAAGGGCCTTCCAAAGCTAGAAACACGGCGCGTTAGCGTTTCAACCGAGATACTAGTGGCATCTAGAGAAAAGTAACAAATAAATGTACGGCACACTAGCTCTCGGGTGAGTCACTAACGGCAGCTAGAGAAAAGTAAATGCACGGCCCATTAGCACTCGACTGAGTCACCAATGGCAGCTAGAGAAAAGTAAATGTGTGAAAGCCCCTGCGCCTAATATCTGTCTTCACCCTCCCCATGCACTGCTCGTGCTGAATCCACACCACGATATTTCTAATAACTGCTAAGTCTTCTAGACAAATCTATTAACAGTTATATCCTAACGCTCGTCCTGTACGCACCGATGTACGGTCGGTACGCAAGTCCGTATCTATATGTGACTCGCGACTTCGTGGCACACAAGTGTCAAGCCAATGAATGCGACACAAACAAATGGCGGTCCCTTAACTCTAGGCCAAATGCAACTAAAATATAATAATTTGCAAGTACAATTTATATTTTCTAGAATAAGTAAAAAAGATGCATGATATTGAGCAAAGAATTAAACAGTAAAGGCAAGGTGTCTTGCCTGGTAGGACGTCTGGTGTGCTGCGATAATCATGGTGGCATGAACTGCGACTTCGGGTAACAACTTATGCATGGTGACCTCTGATGGTGGTACGGACAGTTACATTGGGTCCAGGATGGTTGAATTAGTTAGGGTGGACATAAGGTAGTCCGGAATTGGAAGGGAATAGGAATAAATGGGCTTAGTCATGGACTTGAGGATAATTCAAAATAAAATAATAATAAATATATTCTATTTTTAGAAAACTAATTATAATACTTGATAAAATATTTTATAGTAAACTATCTTTGAGATAATATATAATAATATATATATTTGTAGAAATCTAGCAAATTAAGTGATTTAAGGCTACAACAATTTGTCAAATCATATTTATGTCCAAACTATGAAATATTAATATATTCTCACAATTAATATATTCTTACAATATAATATTATTATCACAAATATAATTTAAATTATTAAAGTATTTACTTGTATAAAATGCTTATTATAAACCCCGTAATATGAATATATGGTGCATAAAAATAATAAAGATAATAAATAATAAACTTAATATGAATTATGAATAAGCCAAAGAAAACGTGAGTACAGACTCAACTGTACTTTTCCCTCCTTCCTTAGAGTGAAGAGCATCCCAAACTAAATAAAATAATAATACTTTTATTAGTAACTATGATAAAAATAATGAGAATAATAATAATTATATTGAATCAGTAAAAATACAGCTTCTTCCCCCATTATACATAGAAACAGGATAATAGTAATAATAATAAAAATTAAAAAAAAACTTTTAGTAGTTGATCTTCCTAAAAATACAGAACAACAACAAAATACTATAACAATATTAATAATTATAATAATAGAAATAATAATACATTAGAAACCTACCACTACAGTAACAAAAAAAATCTGTAATGAAAGTAATAATAATAATAATAATAATAATAAGAATAATTAGACCCAGCACTTCCCTTTTTCCTAACAGAGAGAGTGGAAGATTGAGATGGGAATCGAGGGAGAGAGAGGGCGAGAGATTCGAGAGGTGAGTGGGAGGCAGCGGAGCCCTTGCCGCTCGTCGGGGTTTCGGCGGGGCGGAGCGCAGAGACTGGCGGCGGCTAGGTCGGAGAAAAAGGAAGGAGGGATGAGAGGAGCGGGCGGCGTTTTCCGGCTCGGTGGCGCCGAGCGCAAAGAGGGGGAGAGAGAAGAAGAAGTCGGAGCTCAGGGCTGACGGGGGCGAAGGCAGCTGCGACTCGTGGAGGCCGGAGAGGGGCCGGGCGGCGCGATTTTGGCGACGGAGGGTTTTGGCGGAGGCGGCTGCGGTGGCACTGTGCCGCGGCGGTAAAGGGCTTCACCGCGGGTCGGAGCGGGGGTTCGTGGGCTTGGTGCGCGAGCGAGGGAAGCAGGGCAGAGGCTGCTCCTACGGCGGCGAGGGTTTCCGGCAGCGGAGGGGAAGGGTTCGTCGGCGGACGGGTTATACGAGCGGCGGACGGCGGTGGAGGAAGGGCACGGAGGGGAAGGGTTCCAGCGGGTCGGCGCGACGCGGTGGCGGTCACTGTGGATTGTGGTGGAGAGGCTAGGGCTGTCGCGCCCAGGTGGAGTTCGGGTGACGCGACGGCGGTCGGGTCTCGGTCGCCGGAGGTAAGTGGTGGTCGGATTGTTTTGCTTTTTCTTTTCTTTTCTTTTTGGTGGTGATGGTGTTTTTGGTGGCGGCGGTGTGGGCTCTGCCAAGGTGGTGGCGGAGTCGGAGGCTGGCGAGATGTGGGATCGGGCGGTGGTAGTAGCCGCGATCGGAAGGAGGGAGGTCGTCTGCTACAGGAGATGGGTGGTTGGAACGGGGTGAGGGTGGTGGTTGCACTCGGCCAAGGTGGCCGGAGTGACGGTGGCGGGGACGGTGACAGTGGGTTGTGGTGATGGGGATGGTCTGGAGGCTGGGCTTGGTCGGAAGAGGTCGGGGGTTAGGGATAGGATTATGATTAGGAATTCATTGATGTCGGGGTGTGTCCGACACGGGGAATATATGTATATGTAATCTATGGAATAAGATGTGGACACCGACACGATGTACGATAATTATGGGTTGTAGAATTTGTGGAAAATAAATTTGTGGATGAAAATATTGGAGGAGTACCTGCCTATTTATAGGATGTGGGAATTTCCAATTGGATAAGAATTAGGAATAGTTTAAACCCAAAATTAGAATATTCGTAATTTAATTTAAAATCAATCAAATTCAAATCCAAATACAAATCTAATTTAAATCTAATTAAATTCCTAGTTTAAAATCAAATGGGATAAATCAAATTACAAATATTAACTATTAAAATAAATCCATAAATTCAAATCAAGATTTAAATCTTCACAATAATTTCGAAATATATTTTTCAAAAATATTAATAATAATAATTTCGAAAATTACATTACTATTTTTAAATATCTTTTTGAATAATAAATTATTAATATTAATAAATCTCAAAAATTACATTTTTATTTTAAATAAACTAGCAAAATATTTATGAAATATGTGTATGCACTAAGAATATTATTTATTCTAAATAAAAGGCTTTTCATAAATAAAATCATAAATTTAGGAAATTTTGATAGCTAAATTAAATATTACATATATTATTTTGAAACAATAAAAATAAGAAAAATATTTTTCTAAAATTATGTACGCTCGCACATATTCGCACTCGTCGAGCAATTACGAAAAATAAAATTTTCGTGCGCGACGTACAATACGACTATGCGACGTACATTACAAAATTTTAAATCGGTACCAAATTTTAAAAAAATAGTAGAAATTTAGGGGTTTTACAAATAATGTTTGCTCAGATGACTACTTAGGGTCTGCTTGGATTGAGGGAAAAATAAGCAGAGTTAAGTGGGGTTAAATAAGGGGGAGTAGGGTGAGGGGAAGTAGATTCAGTACATAGAACCTTATTTGGATTTGAGGGAGAGTTAAGTGGGGGTGTTTAATAACTCCTGCTTGGATTGAAGGTTTTGAGTGATAGAAGGATTAATAAAAATATCATAGTTACCAAAATAACCTTATTACATATATCATAAAATTAAATTTGATTGAATTTTTAATTAGAACTTGTCAAAATATCTTTACAAATTAGGAAGGTACGGAGCAACATGTTGAAAACAAGAAAAAAGGAGAAAAAAAAATTATGTTGTTTTATAGAACAAATAAGGGGTATTTATGACTTTATAAACAAAACCCCACAATTTCCCTCGTTAATCCTCCAATTTGGGGGGTTAAAAAATAGACAAAAGAGGATAAAATAAACCCTTATTTAACCCTCCCTCTTAAACCTTCACCCTCAAACCAAGCATGGTTTTATTTTTCCCGCACTTAACTTTTTCTCACTTAACTCTCTTAACCCTTAATCCAAGCTGACCCTTAGTGTTGGTTTAGGCGAGTGGGCTGGTTCTGCTCGCCAGTACATAGATGATGTACTAACCTACGTTGTGGTTCTTTTTAGGTGCTCGTGCTTGAAAAGTTTTGTACACAAAGATCGGCACCGATAATTTGTTGGGTATGCAGAAGTTGTCCTTGTAAAAGATGTTGTCTTCTGTTTATAAAGAACATAATGTATGGAATATAACCAGTTGTACCAGTAAGTTGTAAGCCAAGTCGGCATATCCAGTTGTAAAAGTCTATGTATCAAGTATCCAATATAAGCCTTAATGGCATGTGTTCAGTGGCTATCAATGTAAAGTGAGATGTGTAGTAAACCTTGCACTCTATTGCAAGTCTTGTACTTTACTTCAGTTATCAAGAAAGAGATTATATTCTTCATGTCTTATTGTGACTTCAAGTTATTTGCTTATTTTCGCTACTACAAATCAATAATGTGTTATATTCAATAAGAAAGATATATCCTCTTTGTCTTCAATTTGTCTGCTTGCGCCACTGTGATGTATTCTTATTTGAAGATTATCAATTATGTATCGTCTTTATCTTGTACAAGTACAATATCGGACTTGTACGACATCCCGCCCAAGCGAGGACGATCGATTCCAAGAGATAAATGCGAGAACAAATGACTATTCGGAATCGGGGCATGACATTCATATCCTATAAAATGTCAGAATAAACCCGCATGAGCTCACCACACGGAGTAGTGAGTGGTACTAGCCTTGTTGCTTGATTGTAAGTTGGTAGGAGATTAACGATTTACATTGTTGTCGTTGCAATGTCCCGCTCCGCGAAGGCAGTATATAGACAGAGAAATCAGTGCTGGCTCAAGAGGAAGACTTCATGAAGACGATTGATCTAGGTAAGTGGACAAGGACTTCATTTCTTGATCCTTTCACGCTTAATAAAAATCTATGATTTGAATGAATGCTTATTGCTAAGAACAAGTTCATAATTATTGAGAATGTTAGTATGATGATCCAATATGCTTTAATATGATAATTTGCACGTTGTTAAATAAAAGAACCTTTGTCATGCTAAGACAGAAAAGATGATTGAATGCTAAGTTAGAATGCCACTTCAATTGATGAACCTTGTCATGCTTAATAAGAAGAGAATGTTTACAAGGCCCTAATATATATGCTATCAAGAGTATGAGTACAAGTTTAATGATACATATATGTTGCTACGTTAGCGTAAATTGAGTTGATTTCATGTTCCTTTATCTTATACTGAAATAATAGAAATGTATGGAAGGCACTGGTGTTGTTAAAAGAGCAATTAACTCTGTAATATGAGTTATTGGCTCAGTAATGTGAAAAGAAAGATATGAAATGAACGTATCGTCTATCTATTAAGGCACGAAATAATCGTATTGTTTAGTTGTTGTACTGTTAAGATTTATCTGATAGAAGTTATATTCATGTATTGGTCTCGGACAACTTGTGCACAAGATAATGGTCTCTCAGGTGGTTCCTGGGACACTAGAAATCGCTCGACCTAGGAGAGAGTAAGGCAGCCAAAGGTAAAAAAGACCTAGCGATCATGAGATATTGTGTCTATTAGTGAAGAGCTAAACCAAAAGAGTCACAGATGCTAATCATGGGAGTGACCTATGGACCGTTATATAGATATGTGTCAATTAGTAAAGAGCTGAACCCTGATCCACAACTGCTAGTATGTGTATATGTCAGTGAATAGCTGAACCATGAGTCATAGCTGCTGGTGTATGCATGTACTAGTACAGAGTTGAGTCTTAAGTCACAGTTGTCAATCGAGTGCATGCATCGATGAGAATTATTTGTAAGCCTAACAATGTAGAGACGAACAAGAAACATTATTGAGTATATTCTGATTATTCGAAGTGAAGTGGGTTTAAAAGCCTAACGACTGTATCAAGATTTTCCAATACTTGAAGAGGATGTTTCTCGCCAAGTTTTACGAAGGAGAAGATGATGTTACCATGTCAATGCTATTTTTCTACTAAACAAAAAGAGAAGGATCCAGTGTATGACTTTATTGAACGCTTCAAAAGATTAGCCCTGAAGCTGCCCAAAAACTCCTCAGCCTGTGATAATGGATGCATGTAGGCATAATCTACTTCCTATAGTAAGATTCTATTTTCGATCGAGCAAGTACGATTATTAGCCAACTTTTATTTCTAGTATTGATATCGCTGAGAAGTTAGTAGCTGATCTGTAGCTCATGGGGTTAAAATCATCCAGTTCTGATGACATGGGCAAGCGTACCCAAAAAAATAATAATTCTAACCGCAATGACAAAGGAAATAAGTCTTTTACTTTTGACATCACCAGTGGCGCTTCCTAGTCCAAGCAGAAGGCTTCCGACAGTCAGCAGCATAAGGAATAGTTTTCCTTTGATGATGAAGATGTGGTTGACTTATTATATGTTATGATGAAGAGTAACAAGCTCAACTTGTCACAACTCGCTTTTGGAATACGAGTGCGTGACTAAGTCCAGCCTACGCCACAACATCGACGGTACTATGCTGTCTATGATAACAATGGTCCACAACAAGAACAACACGCACATATCATCCACAGCTAAGCCATCAATACTCACCAAAAATAATATCCAATGGTCTCAATGAATAAACTAAAGATAGTCGTCAAATAATCTATTACAACACAAATAGTCTCAGGAACAACCCGGTAGCAGAAAATAGAATAAACTAAATCCATGTCTATAACCACTAACTAATGTGAAAGCATAAGAAAAGAAATATGCTAATTCGCATCAGTGCTGAAATCTGGTACATCGGTAATGTTAGTGTCTCCAACATACTCACCGTAGACATCGGGACAGATCACGTCGTCTAAAGCTAAAAAATAGTTATCCAGTCAGGATTGGAGCAAGACCACCATAACACTATATTACACAATATAATATACAAGCATGAAGAAACAATAATAAAAAAGATAAACTATAGACATGATATGATAAGAAGAGTACCACTATGACATGATAACATTATAAAATAAACTTAATGGAAGACAAACAATAAACAGTATATAAATAATGATCAAGTCACGTGTACTATGTATTTTAGAATATCTGCATGTAGACGGTTTGGGATATACGTCAGTCATACGTGTGGTGCATGACTGATATTATGCAATCGATGTGTAGGGAGTGTATTCAATTTGTTGACCATATGCTTACTTGTTGTATTCCTCCATCCAGCTCACTCACGATATATGTTCATTACGATAAAACATTAGCAATACGATAAACAATAAACTTGATAAACAAGAAGCAAGACATGAACATGTACATATACTTGACGTTTCTAACTCTCGTGCACAAGTAGTAATCAAGAACAACGACAACATGAATTATAAAGAAGTAACAGTAAAAAGAAGATATTAATATATATGCAGTACAAAATAAAGGCAACATAGGTCATAGTGATACTTGTCTACTCTGATAGATGATGAAGTCACAAACTCAAGACATTGTAAGCTCCATCACATAAATAATGACAAGTTAGATCTAAAAAATTCCACTATAAAAACCCAAAAAAGTGGCTAATGATTTTACCTAATTAATTCTATTTAATTCTGAATTAAAACACTTAGAAAGTGGCTAATGGTTTCACCTCGCTGAATATTCACAAACTCAGAGATTTTATGCCTCTCCTCGCTGAATCTGAATTATAGTCGATTGCATTTCATAAATATCTATTTAACCCTCCCCTCCACCCCCCAACAAATAAATGACACATTTGAACAAATATCCATTTGGAATGCAAGTCTTTTGGCTCCTCCAGTACATTTGACACCAAATAGAGTTCCAAATGAACATAATTGTAATCCAAATATGCTTAATTCATTGAAATTAGTTTTTTTTTTGTTTGCTCAAACGTTCATTTCCAGAACACTAGTTAGATTAGCATTTCTAAAATATCTATTTTAGATAATAAATGAATCACATATTTGAAAAAATGTTCACCCCGAATGAAACTTGTCCAAACTGGTCAAGTATTTTTTTTAATCATTTAGGGATTTCCTATGGGAGGAGCAAGTTTTAGGGGACTTAAAGCATCTCCAACCCATTGTGAGTTTGGGAAAAAATGGTTGCCACATAGGAATCACCATTTCTTATTTCAAAATTTCTTCTCCAATGCAAATGTGAAATAAATTGTGAGGTTGATATGGCAATGACATGTCAAAGACAATGTGAAGTTAGTTGTCTAGATCTAGACAATAGACTTCACAATGCTTTACTTTCACATCATCAATTATGAATAAAAATATTTATAAAAAAAGAAGAAGTGGAAAAGTTGTCTTGAAAGTTGAAAAAAAAAGTAATTTTATTGTCTTCTCAAACTTTTGTATTGAAGGACATTTTTTTTATCTCATTGTCATGTGTGAGTATTATCTTGTCACATAGAAAAAATAGGGTTTTTCTAAGGGCACCCCAACTATTACTAGGGGCTATCACTTACTAGGGGACAGCCCAGGTTTGAGAAACTTTTACTGGGGACGTCCCGAAAATTACTTGGGGCTATCCCACCCCCCAAACCCTCTCTTTCATTTCATATTCATAAAAAAAATTCTCTCTCTTCAAAACCCTCTCTCCAAAACCCTACTCTCATTCTCCCCAACTCCAATCCAAACTCCTAACCCTAGTTTTCTTCTACATTTATTCAAATCTCACCAATGGCACCAAAGATGAAACCCTCATCACAAGCTAGCTATATTTTCCCTAATTATTGTATATTTTATTTTACAATTCAAAAGAATCTTCTTCAAAATCTCTTAAATGTTATTATAAATTAGGTTAGAACAATTTTTTGTTTGTGAAAGTACTTTTCGAACTCAGAAAATCTCCATTTTTCGTTTAAATCTAACCCTAGAACACGAAATGGTCGTTCGACTGCTGCTCGTGGGCGTCATCTTTGAGGACTGCCGAAGAATAGGCAGTCCTACTGCCAAAGTGGACTGCCATGTTCCAGGCAGTCCTATTATAAAACAGGACTGCAGAAAGCCTGGCAGTCCTTTTATAAAACAGGAATGCCATCTCTTTTGCAGTCCTGAAAGAATGATGGACTGCCAGGAACATGGCAGTCCTTAAGGAAAACTGAAACTCTCTGTCACAGAGTTATATAATTAGGACTGCCACCCCCCTGACAGTCCTACACTTAAGTAGGACTGCCAGGGGGTGGCAGTCCTACATAAGTGTAGGACTGCCAGGGGGTGGCAGTCCTATTTATAAAACTCCGTGATGAGCTCCTCAAACTGAAACTCTGTCATAGAGACTTATAAATAGGACTGTCAGGGTGCTGGCAGTCCTAATTGATACTTGCTGTAACAGCAAGTTTCAATTATGACTGCCAGCACCCTGATAGTCCT
>JANAVB010019412.1:0-42761 GCA_029216955.1 Iris pallida
TTTGCATATTATATATAATTGATAAATATTTGGTTTGCGCTCTTCTAGGCTATATTTTTCTATCCACCGCACCGGGCCGAGCTTATCGAGGGGATGTTTTCTGTCGTCGCTGCCAAGCTGATCCGCGACGCTATTAATGATCAGAAGGATCGTGATCGTGCCAGAAAGCCGATCCAAGGTTGGATCACCCCTGATCAGTGGAATGTGATGAAGGCTCCATTCGACGAGCCAAGGTACAAGGAGAAGTCGAAGAAGGCCAAGGCGGCTAGACAACATGCCTCGAAGTGGTGCGGTGGGTCGATTCCGATGACGGAACATTTCTGTCGTCTGGTATGTCTTTCTCTTTTAGAAATATTATTTTAATACAAAACTGATAAATTATTACTAAGATAATATATTTAATTACAGATAAGGAAGGTCGGTAATGCCGACATGGTGACCATCTTCCTGGCCACCCATCATCGCGGCGGTGACCTTATTGACGAGAGGGCCGAGCAGACCTATGTAAGTATTACAATACGTTATCTTAATTTAATACTTCGTGTCAATTTTAATATAACTTAGTAAATATGATGCAAATAAATATTCATGTAGTTAGTAATAATAAGTACATTAATTAGAAATTAGAAATTATAGAATACTATTCATACTTTCTAGGCCGAGTATCAGAGGCTGCGGGAACGGGCGGCTGCTAGTGCACCTGATACAGGAGAGGCCAGTACTTCCTCGCAGCCCACTCAAGCTCCGTCGGCGGACGAGCTGTGGATGACCGCCGCTGGTGGACTCCGTAGGGGTATGTACTACGGTACATGATCCTATGGCGCCCTAGTTACGACCCAGTACTCTAGGGCATCTCCTGCTAGTGTGCATGGTCCACAACCGTCCCAGGAGTCTGCCCGAGTCCACCAGATGATGGAGTCTCTCCATGATGACCTGATACTACGGATCGAGGAGCAGTCTCAGCACCCTACGGACGATCCTACGCTGCTAGCATGATTGGATGCGCTCGACCGCGGCATTATAGACCTCATGGAGACGACTGAGAGGACAGAGCGCACCGTTGGAGGGTTAGAGCGTACGGTGACGGAGCTGCAGACAGGACAGGTGACCATGGCCGAGAGGCTGAGATTGGCGCAGGATTCGATGGTCCAGAGCAGTGATAGAATGTTAGCTATCATGGATTCATACCACCAGCGACTTACAGCGTTGGAGCGTGGTGGTCCTCCGGGTGCGCCTTCATCGTCGTCGACTCCGCCGCCTCCACCGCCTTTTTCTTCGACACCGACTCCACCGACGTCACTGCCTGCTCCATCGGTATCGATTTCACTTGAGGAGTATGAGTTGTTCTTATCCCTTCGTCGCGGCGGTGCCCCTCCTGTACCAGATCCCTAGTAGTTCTAGTTAGGACTGTTTGTTTGTGTTTGTTTCATCCTATTCTATTTGTGACTTGGATATTTGTTGGTTGTGTAGACTTGGATGTTTGGATCCTATTTGTTGGATCCTATTCTATTTGTTGGTTGTGTGTAGACTTTGGTTATTTGGTTGTATACTATGTTATTTGGTGTATTTGGATGTTATTATTCATTTATGTTATTATTCGTTTCAATTGGATGTTAATATGCTTCTGTGGTTTATGTTTACCGGTGTTGAGTGTTCCACCGAAGGGGTCGGCAAACCCAGTAAGAAAAGAATATCTGTTATACTGTCTTTATGGTTATATTTTTAAACTGCAGGGAGAAAAGGACATTCTGTATTTTATTTTTTTTATTTTTTCTCAGATTTACCGACGTTTACCTACGTTTACCGACGTCCACCGACGTACGTTTACGTCGGTAAATGTCGGTAAATCTGAAAATTTTTCCAGGGTACCGACGTTTACCGACGTTCTTATAAGTCGGAGACCGTCAGTAAGCGTCGCTACATGTCGGTAAAAATCCCATGAATTATCGACATTTAGTGACATTTTAAACGACGGTAAATATCGATAAATTCCCAGGATGTTACCGACGTGTAGCGACTTTAAAAACGTCGCTGATACACCGACGATACGACGGTAGACATCGGTAATATACCGACGTATTTATACGTCGGTAAACGTCGGTACTTGCGACGTTTTAAAGATCAGCGACTTACGCTTCCGCGACAAGCCCAAAACGTCGGTAATTACGTCGGTAAATATTTTTAGCGACGTAATTTGTCGTTTTAGCGACGTCTTTGGGCGTCGCTAAAACGACTTATTTTGGTAGTGAGTTAGTGGCAGAGCGGGATGGTAGATGATTGTGATACATGTCTCAGGTATTTTGTTAATGATATTACATTATTATTCTTTCGTGCTTTTCATTCCTTATCATGAGATATTCTGCTTATTGATTCAGTTTAGAGACTCTTGTTATATTCTTTGGAGTCTTATCGGACAAATATGCTAGTGGGCTGCAGACCATGATCCATAATTGTTCATTCTTGTCTTATATATTCTTGTGGATTGAGATACACTATAGATTACCATATTAGCCATGATACCATGACCTTGACAGCTTATACGTACTCGAGTCGGGCTGGAGTCCGCTCGATACGTAGCTGGCTTGCTCACGAGCTCGCGTCCGAAAATCGGGTACGGTCGTGACAAGTTTTTGTGGTGGCCTATACAGGTCAGAGCATATCGTACTGGTTATGTAACTGTACTTGTACGAGCCTGCGAATATGACTAAACCTTAGAAATCTCAATCCACACTGAATTGAAAATTTTCCTAGAAATTCTCTACGCCCTTGAAAACTCCATATTTGCTCTCGATTATACTTCATTGCTTTCCGTACCATTGATTCTCGTCCCTTCCTATTTCGGGGTGACGAATGATCGTGCTGTCTAGAATTTATCAGAGATTCTTAAATTATAGTATAATATTGCTTGATTATTAAATTTGGTTGTTTGATAGATATGAGGGATTATAGATGCCATATGCCCTAGATATCTGTTGGAGGGATTGTTAGCAACTAATTAGAAGATTATAAGATTTTAGTAACCGTATTTTGAGGAGTAGTATGACCAAAGGTGGGTAGAAGTCCTCAAGTATTCGGAGTTATAAAATGACTAGAGAAGGTCATAAAATATTTTTGGAGAAATTAAATTTGAGGAGATCAAGGTGATAATAGACTTTGATTTTTAAGGAATAGTTATGAACTAGAATTTCGAGAACGAAATTATTTTAAGGTGGGTGGATTTGTAGCTCCCCTTCCCGAAAATTTTTGAAAATATTTTTTATTTAATTGATTTAAATGATGATTTTTAGATTTTATAAATAATTATTTAGTTAATTATTACGGTAGATGACTTTAGCCATGGTAGAGTTTTGAAGTACCAAATGATCAGAAATTGTGGCACGGATAGCGCAGTGGCGTGCCTTGACTAGTGTGCTCGCCATGCCAAGGAAGACCTAGCCATAAGTGTGTCCTAACTAGGTGTCACGACCCGCACCCTAGAGTTAGGGCACGAGAACGTAACAACGTCCAGCCTACGCCGCAGTGTCGGCGGTAGAACGCTGTCCTAGGTCTCAATGCATCTAACAGTATAAGACTAAACAGTTTATACTCCCCGAATGGGGGTGACATAGCAGAATGTAAACTCAATCACATCTAAGGTAGAGCATAAAGGAAGATAGATAAAATATGAAATCGAAAAGAGATACAACAGATAGAAGTCTAACGTCTAAGATACAAACTCAGAATACATCTCAAAACTCAAATATAGTAATCCATAAATACAACTCAAGATGACTGAAAATAAACTATAAGCAAAAACCCTAGCTATCTATGCAACCTCTACTGTCTCCTCTAGGCTAGCAGGCAACCTCCAGGCTATCTGTAAAATTTATCAACGGGTCCAGTCAGGACTGGAACGAGCACAGTACATCTCAACAGATCATAGCAGGTTAGAAAATATAATCATGCAGTAAAGTAAGATACAGGATCTGAAAGAAATACAGTATGTAAACAGAGAAAGAGAACTGTAATAGAAATATCTACTATACATAGAGAACTAACAGTGACTAGTGAGTCAGAGTAAAATATAAACATGTGAATGGCATAGGAGATTCATGACTACAGCTAAGAGAGTGATTCATGACTACAGCTACTTGGATAATATTCACATGTCTATTTCTACTCCCCCCATCCCCAATCAATACACAAGGATCTGTTCAAGTTATGTTAAGATTCGTGAAACTTCACATGACTCATAAAATGAGTGATACGTGAAGGTGATTCATGATGGCTCTGTGAACATGAGAGTATATGTGTCACAAGCGATTCGTGAATCAGAGGAAGCATAGAGATACGTGATGATTCATGAAACGCACAAAACATGCAGTATCCGATGCTCCCGAGGGAGATAACATCTCATAAAAAGATCCATATAGTACCAATCCGTGTGACCAATGTGACAATATCAAGTAAAGTAATTTAAAGCAGGAAAATAATTATAAACAGGATATGAAATGATCAGAGAATGTACTCGCCTGATATCTGAATGTCCAAGGTAAAGATACTGTCCGAAAAGAGGTGTCTGGCTCCTAATTAGAACAGCACAAGTCACAACATGTCCAGAAGGGTAATATAAAGCACTACAATACATTCTACATGAATCTAGGTCAAACTAGGCCAAAGTCAATCCTTGGTCAACTCTGGTCAACTGCACTAGTCAAACTAGGTCATGTCCTAACCCAGTAAGTCTTACTAGGCCTAACCAAGACTATCCTAGCAAGCACACATCAATACAAGGCTATACAAGCCAACATACACCCAACTCTATATAGCATGCAATTATTCAATACTCAAATAGGCAAGAATTCACATTGGATATACACTAGGTAATCTATTACTGTAAGCTATATATGTCTACACATATATACACATGCATATATTGGTATTCAACATTAGGTCTATAATCATGGCATTTCAAATGGTTATATAAACTTATATATTACAACACAATATGCTAACATTTATAATATACATACATAGCTAAGTTAACTATATTCATAAATACTTATTTAAGAGGCTATGTGTGTGTATGTGAACATGGCAAAGGGGCAAGTGAGGGTTAAATGGACATACATAGTGTATACATGTCAAAGAGTGTCAAAGTGTAAGTGAACAATGTGTCAAGTGTGATAGTGTCAACATAGTGTAAGGGGGTACATGAGGTAATATAGGATTTGTGTTAACATAGAACATTACATCTCATTAACTTGTATATTGCATACATTACATCTATTATTACATAACATTCATGCTTGCATTCATTCATCAAATTCATTTATTCTCTTGCACCACTATATGCACCATACATTACATACTATGGAACCTACATATTCATTACAAGCCATACTTATACATGCTTACATTAGATAGGATACTTACACCTCATACATCATTTATTTAACCATTTACTCATGCTTGTATTCTCTATTTAATTATATAATGTATATACATTAACATGGGTTAAAATCAAATAGAACATTATATTACACACAAGGGTGCACAAAATGCATATGCCGAATAGTAACTCCTACTAATAATCAATACTATACCATCTCAGAATGAATTAAAATTTATGATTAAAGTATGTTATAGATCTATGTGTTAGCTTTCCGAAACTTTAAACGGATCGCGTTTTCGTTTCCGAAAACTCCCGAAATCGCAAAAATACCGAGAACGCGTTTGTCTTTTATACAGCTGACACTCAAATAATCTCCAGAAAGTTACAAAAAGAATTAGGCCTATTAATACATATTTTTGGAAAGCTAACTTCAATACGCTTCTTTTAAAAAAAACGGAAGATTAAACCGAGCTTTGAGCTAGAAGTTATGACATTTCTAAGTTAGGGCTGAAATTAAAAACGTGGATAAAAATCATGACGGATTTAGGTAGTTTGAGACAAAAGAACACAAGTATATAACATAATATATCAAGAACTCACTCTCTACACTAATATATATTATATATGAGACACTATAGAACACATCTCCAATACAAAAATATGAGATTAAACATGTAATAATTTATTCATACATAACAACAACACATAGTGTGTCCAAATTTGGGATTTTCCCACATGGGCACAACCACAACCAAAGGACACTCCTATGACCTCCAAATGGACACGAAATGGACACAAATGGAGATACAACCATGGAGGTCATTCCTATGGGTTCAAAATAGACCTATATGCATGAGGAAATGAAAAGGAGAAGGGATTTATACCTCCCGGTAGATCGAATCGAAGAAAAGTCTCCCGGAGCGACACCGACACGTAGAGATTCCAAAAGGACACGAATAAGCTCCGAATCCTCCCAAACTTGGGTAGCTTCCTCCTTGGCTAGAATGGAGAAGGAAAGAAGAAGATTTGGTGGTGAAATGGAAGGATTTGGTGGAAAAATTGCTAGGAATTGCTCTCTAGGAATTTGGGGAAGAACAAGAGAGAGAGAGTGTGGATGAGAATAATGAAATGAACTTGAGCCTATCCTCTCCCAAAGTGGCTGGCCATATGGGGCTATTTGTCCTATTATGGTAAGGTCCAAATGCCCCCACTAACCTATTCTATGAGTATTAGGAAAGGGCTAATTGGTGGGGGCTAAATTAGTCATTCTAAAGTCTCTAATCACACTAACCTTATCCATAATAATTAGTCTAACCTCTAACTAAAATATTTCTATCATGTGGACTAAAATTAATATCATATGGGCCATGCCTAACTAGTGTGTGGGTCCCACTAGAGTCAAACTACCCCCGGGTCCCTGTTTCAAGTCGGATTGAGTTGAAATTCGAACCCGACTCAAATAACCCCAAAACAATATCATAAATAATAAAATAATATCAAAATAATTCAAAGAGGTCAAATGCAAAAAAATATCCTTAGGCCAAAAATGACATTAAAATATCATAATCACATGGTTAGGCTCTAGGTCAAAACAGTCTCTAGGGTTTCACTAGCAAAACGTCAAAACCACAAGTCATTAATTTAAATAATTTTAAAACAATTTAAATCACCAAAAATCATATCATGAATTAAATATTATTATTAAAATAATTATAAACACGAAATTTCAAAATTACCCTCATTTAGGAAACTGGGTGCTACACTAGGAAAACCATATCAAGTTGCGACTTAACCCCCACCGATGAATTAGTTATTTATTAATTAGATATATTGATTTTAGATGACCCAATTGTACCAACTTAGTCCGAACTGGGTCCGAACCGAATCCAAGCCTTTGTAGGTTTGTAGTGAGATCAAAGACGACCATGTAGGCAAATTTATGTGTGTACAAATAGTTTCTAAATTATTTGGGTATTGATGTACATTTTAATTATTTGGATATTGGTACAAAAGTTGGCATTTTATTATTAAATATTGTTTTACAATATTTGTATAATTTTTTGGACCCGGATAAAGGTGAATAGTATGGATTCACCAAACCACCATTTAATTATTTAATTATTATTTTATTATTTTATGGTGATTAAATAAATAATATTTATTACTATTAGATATTATTAATATTGATTATATTTATAATATTGTATTGTCTGTATGGAATTTGTGGTATAAATATATGTATAAATACCAGGGTATATATATTGATCATATAGGCAAGTAATTATATTTATAATTTACTAATATATGTACATATAAATATGTTACGTATCTATATATATATATATATATATATATATATATATATATATATATATATATATATATATATATATATATATATATATATATATATATATATTTTTATGTGTCCGCGCATCCCCATCAACCCCGTGGCCACTGCCACCCAGCCGGACTGATGCGGGAGGGGGGGCTCGATCCCGGGTCTCCCCGCCGAGAGCCCCCCCTCGTGCCACTCGCGCTACGAGCGCCGGACATATATATATATATATATATATATATATATATATATATATATATATATATATATATATATATATATATATATATATATATATATATATATATATATATAATATATATATATATATATATGTGTGTGTGTGTGTGTGTGTGTGTGTGTGTGTGTGTGTGTGTGTGTGTGTACATGTGTATGCATATATGAATATATTATATATATAGGTGTATATGTGTTGTATATATAAATATATGTGTGTAGGTGTGTATATATAAATATATGTGTGTACGTGTATATATATAAATATACGTGTGTATGTATATATATATATATATATATATATATATATATATATATATATATATATATATATATATATATATGTTGCTAAAAGAATAGAAAAAGAAAAGAAAAAGAAAAAGAATAAAACCAAAAACAACTAGGCCAGCCCAGCCCGGTCCACATCAGAGCAGCCCAAGTAGTAGCACCCGAGCCCAGGCCATCTCTCAGCCGAGCAAAAACCCTCCGACCCCTGTTCTACAACAGAACATGTTATACGCGAGAGGAGACTGGAAACCCTAAACGTAGGCCGCGCCACCACCCCCAGAGCGTTGCTCGAGCCTTGGCGACCCACCCTGACACCGCGCCACCGCCTACAACCGCCGCCGTCCGCCGTCAAACGCTGGAGAAACGTGCGCCCGAAGTAGACACAGCAGCAGCCAGGTTGCAATGTTCATCGACTCGTTTCTCCTATTATGTTCGATCAAATTTTGATCTACAAAATCCTACGTAGAGCCTGCATGACCCTCTCGACTCTCCATTAATTAGTTTTCAATGTAGTTGAGTGATCAGTTTAGAAAATCGATCTAAACTTTGGGAAAATCTGTTTCGAAAACAGTTTCTATGTACCCCAAATACCCATGTTCGTGCCCAGTTTCCAAGAAACTCGTTTACTATTTTTGCATTATAATTAAACCAATTTAGAGACAACATGTAGGGTTTCCTAACCTATTTTGTATATTTAATTTTCATGAATTATACGCAAAGAAAACAGATTTCAAAATTGACATTTTATCATTAAAAACTGTTTTTGAAAACTTTAAAATTCTTCCGAACCAAAGTGCGTCCCGCCAATCCGGGTGACGTGGTCATGAACCGCAAGCATCGAAAGGTGCGTATTGACTTCGTGGACGTGTGGGCTTTGACAGAATTCAAATTGATCACGTGTGCGCGACGAATTTGATGCGTATCCATCGAAGTTCACCGTATCGGCCTCTGTACAAATTTTCTAATTACTTTGTGCACGTTCGTCATATTGAGACAAAACTTGCGCCAACAGGACCGTATCATTTTTTTGGTCCTGTGTGCCAAGTTTGGTCCGATTCTGAGACAGTCGATAGGATCGCCGTTTTGCGGGCCCTACGGTCCGATTCAAAGGGCGATTTTGTGCACGGTCCACCGGAATTCACAATTGGACATACCGTTGGGTTGTATCATCAAACCGGATCCGTAAACGTATAGTTTGATGACTTTAGAGACCATTGACTCTGGCACATTTTTCGGTGTAAAGCGGGTCCAACGACGGATACCGTTTTAGCCCAAAATTACCGTTTTGCCCCTGTGTCCAGAATTGGACTTAAGGACAGACAATCCTAGTTAATTTGACTATTCTGAGTATGTTGGCAATGTCTGTTTTGTTGACACAAAGTCACAGTCAACCAAAAATTGATAGAATTGACTAAATAATACTTGTGATAATTCAATACGACACATGAAGACTACATCCAGCACAAGTCAGACGACAGCTCAGTTTTGTAATGCAAGTCCTTTTTGAGTCTGTATTTTATAATTTTATTGAGTCTAGACTTATGTAAGCTGAGTTGTGCTGAGCATCTGAGACTTAACCTATACCCTACCCAAAATCCAAAAGCTCCACACACATCCAAATAAGCCCATTGGACCAATGACCCATTCTGTGCTCTGGAGACAGAGTTCGGGCCGAACTCTGCCTCCACATAGAGTTCGGGCCGAACTCTGCCTCCTAAAAATTAGCACCCTAATTTTTAGGGTTGGCTGGTTGCAAGTTGTCCAACGGCCAAATTTTTGAAAATTCTAACCAGAATTCTGGCCGAATTCTGCCTACCTGATATCCTATAAATAGGCCATGAATTCTCTCATTTTCATTCATCCAATCTTCTCTTCTCTTCTCTCTAAAGCTCAATACAAGCCATACCCTTCTTCATCTACTAGCCACAAGCTCCCTAAGCCTCAAGTGCTCAGCATTTTTCAGTTAGGAGTTTGTGCAAGAGTTCAAGAAGTCGCTTGGAAAATTCCAAGCATCGCCACTGCGATCTTTGTAAGAAGTTGACGTGCTCTTCTGAAGAAAAGGCACGGGGTGTAACTACTATTTCATAAATAGTGGATTTAATCCTGAGCTAGAGTTCTCAGGCCTGGACTAGTCCTCCAAGAGGGAAACCAGGTTAAAAATTGGCTGTGTTTGCGTATGCTTTCTTGCTCCTTATTTATTTCCGTATTTACTCTGATTACTTTCAGCTTGTGAAAGAGTTTAATTTTTAATTGGCTATTATCGTTATAAACTCTATTCACCCCCCTCTAGAGTTGCCATCTGTTCTTCAATTGGTATCAGAGCTCTGTTCTCTCTACAAGGACTAACATCCTAGAGCTGATCCATGGCAACCACACAATCCTTGATTTCCAATCACGGTGAAGGACAGTCCACTCATAGGCCTCCCCTATTTGATGGAACTAACTACACCTATTGAAAAACAAGGATGAGCTTTTATCTCAAGTCGCTAGACTTCGACCTGTGGACCATCGTCACCGATGGTTACAAAAAGCCTGCCAGGATAGTTGTCAATGGTGATCTTGTTGAGAAATCACATGACAAATATTCTGACGAGGAGAAGAAACAGGCAAGTCTCGACGCGAGAGCTATTAATGCTTTATTATGTGTTATAGACAGGAATGAGTTCAACAGGGTCTCAACATGCACCACCTCTCACGAAGTATGGAGACTTCTAGAAGTGACGCATGAAGAAACCACCCAAGTCAAGGAATCAAAGATAAGCCGTCTCACTCAAGAATATGAGGCTTTCAAGATGAAGCCAAATGAGTCGATCACGCAAATGTTCACAAGATTCTTCGACATCATCAATCCCCTATCTTCGCTCGGCAAACAATATTCAAATCACGAGAAGATTCGCAAGCTACTTAGGGGGCTACCAAAGATTTGGAACCCTAAGGTGACAGCCATCATAGAAGGAAATGATCTCACAACCATGTCCATGGAGACCTTGATGGGAAAGCTGATGACTCATGAGCTTGACCTCAAGGACTTCGAAGAGCCTTCTCCTAAGGCTAAGGAGATCGCCCTCAAAGCTCACCGACAAAGGACTGACTCCGAAGAGACGGATGACGACAACTCGGAAGGTGATGATCCGCAACTTCAAAAAATTCCTTCACTTCAACCGAAGAAAGAAGGAACCACAAGAAGACGACGAAGAAGAGCCAACATGCTACGGTTGCAAGAAGACGGGACACGTCCGAAAAGACTGTCCATTCTTAAAGAAGAACAACCGCTATGAAAAACCATACAAGAAGGCTTCCTCAAAGAAATATGCCAACATGAGCATTTGGCATGAAAGCGAAGCTAGTAAATCCGAGGAAGAAAAGGACTCTCCTCAAGATGCTGCAAACGTGTGCCTAATGGCAACGTCCGACAATGTATCAAACGAAACTCTTGATGACTTCACTTTTGATGAACTTGGCGATGCTTTTACTGATTTACTTGATGATCATAAAAAGGTCATTGGTAAATATAAATATGCCAAGGAAAAGATCAAAAGTCATGAAGTCGAAATTCAAAGACTTTCTTTACTGCTTGATAACATTAGAGACACTTCACCCACGGATGTCACAAATGAGGTATCTAAGCTTAAAATAAGCTTACATGATATCGAAGCACGCATTGAACAACAAACACAAGAAATCACAACACTTAACACGGAGCTTGCAGAAGAAAAGAGTAGACACAAGATTTCTATTACTAAGATATATGGTTTGAATGCTAAGGTTACTGAACTGCAGGCTGTCTCTAAGAAATTAGAGACTAAATTAGGAAAACAGGTTGCTCAACCTCAAACCCAATCACATGAGACACACACAAAGCATGACACTACTCATACTAGTCAACCACGTCATCCACCTGCAGCTCATAATCATGCTTACATATACACACACTTTTATAAAGCACACAAACCACATGTACGTAGAAATAATTCTCATTTGTCACAGAATCATCATGCTACACATAGATACAATCATCACTATGTTGCACAAAATCACCATCACTTTACATATAGACATCATCACCATGCTATTCCATATAGACATCATCACCATGGTACTCCATATAGACATTATCACCACATTGCTCCACATCACTCTACATATAGACATCATCACCATGCTAACTCTACATATCATCATGCTACTCCACATCACTCTACTCATAGACATCATATGCATGCTCCTAACATAAATAGAAATGCTATATGTACTTATTGTGGAATACATGGACACATTTCACTATAATGTAGAATTAGAGGATTAGTAGATAGAAAGATATATGTATGGTTTTCGAAAACTAACTTTTCAGGACCCTCAAGAACTTGGGTACCAAAGGTCACATCTACTCTTGATGTAGGTGGACCTTCCCTCCTCAACTAAGAGTAAGTAGATTCTCGATAGTGGATGCTCGCGGCATATGACGGGAGACGCAAATCTTTTCGCATCACTATCGATAAAGAGAGAAGGATATGTATCCTTCGGTAACAACCTAAAAGGGTATATTATAGGTAATGGTATTATTGGCCATCCTCCCTCTCCCGTAATAAAGGATGTCTGCCTAGTGACCGAGTTAAAGCATAACCTGCTCAGCATTAGTCATCTTGCTGACCATGGATATGACATTAACTTTGGACAAAATAAATGCTTTATTTATGATAGGTCAACAGGAGACATCGCTTTTGAAGGGATAAGAGAGGATAATATTTATATTTTTTATTTGTCTAGAGATACTAACAATGCAGTTACATGCCTATATGCTCATAAGGATGAAAGATTACTATGGCACCAGCGTCTTGGTCATGCCAACATGGATACTATATCCAGGCTATCGACTAAGAAGCTAGTTAGAGGCCTGCCCGACATCACATTCAAAAAGGACACGGTATGTGCCGAATGTGAATTGAATAAGGCAACTAAGTCCTCATTTCATTCCATAAACTCTGTAAGTACTACTAGACCTTTGCAACTTCTTCATATGGATTTATTTGGCCCTAGTAGAGTAGCCAGTCTTGGTGGAAAACTCTACGCTTTTGTCATTGTTGATGATTTTTCTAGATTTACATGGGTTTTCTTTCTTACAAATAAAAGTGATGCTATTTCAGTTTTTAAGATTTTTGTAAAGAAAGTTCAAAACGAAAAAGGCTACATGATTACTCGAATCCTAAGTGATCATGGAGGCGAATTCGAAAATACAAATTTTATAAGTTTTGTGATTCTAATGGTTTTGATCATGAGTTTTCTTGTCCAAGAACTCCTCAACAAAATGGTGTTGTGGAGCGGAAGAATAGGACTCTTGGCGATATGGCTAGAGTCATGTTGAACAAGTTTTCACTTTCGAAATACTTATGGACTGAAGCTGTCAGTACAGCATGCCACATTTTAAATAGGGTGCTTATTCGTCCTATTACGAAGAAAACATCCTATGAGCTTTGGTTTGGGAGAACCCCAAATGTTTCTTATTTTAGAGTTTTTGGTTGTAGATGTTTTATCCTTAACACCAAAGACAACTTAGGTAAATTTGATGCCAAAGCTGACGATGGTATTTTCCTTGGCTATGCTGCCAAGAGCAAGGGATATAGAGTATTTAACAAACGCTCATTAACTGTGGAAGAGTCTACAAATGTGACTTTGATGAAGATAACAGTGCAGCAGCTACTCTTGATGATGATGTTGAGCCATCAACTTCTACTCCAATGAATACCACAATCGAAACCAATTCTCTGGAGGGCTTGCCAAAGAAATTCTCTTTCAAGCCGTCACATCCAAAAAATTTGGTAATAGGTGAGGTTTCACGTAGAGTAACTACTAGATCATCATTAAGAGACTCTATTACTAGCACTGCCTTTATTTCACAAATTGAACCGAAAAACATTTTAGAAGCTTTTAATGATGAATTTTGGATTTCTGCTATGCAAGAGGAACTCAACCAATTCGAGAGGAGCCAAGTATGGGAACTCGTTCCTAGACCGGCCAATCACTCGATCATTGGTACTAAATAGATTTTTAGAAACAAAGTAAATGAAGATGGTTCAGTCACACGCAATAAAGGTCGTCTAGTAGCCCAAGGATACAACCAAGAGAAAGGTATCGACTACGATGAGACGTATGCTCCTATTGCTAGATTGGAATCCATTCGGATGCTTTGTGCATTTGCAAATTTTTAAAATTTCAAATTATTTCAAATGGATGTTAAAAGTGCTTTCTTGAATGGATTTATTAAAGAGGAAGTTTATGTGAAACAACCTCCTGGCTTTGAAAATCACAAATTTCCCGACCATATTTTCAAGCTAAAGAAAGCGCTATATGGCCTCAAACAAGCCCCTAGAGCTTGGTATGAACGGCTAAACAATTTCTTGCTTGAGAAAGGTTTTTCTAAAGAAAAAATTGACACCACACTTTTCATAAAATCTTTTAAAGACACTATTCTCTTAGTCCAAATATACGTAGATGATATTATATTTGGCTCTACTTATGAAACCCTCTGTCAAGATTTTGCCAAGTGTATGCAGACCGAGTTTGAGATGAGCATGATGGGGGAGCTCAACTACTTTCTTAGACTGCAAGTCAAACAAATGTCAAATAGAACTTTCATCTGTCAATCGAAGTATACAAAGGACATGCTGAAGAAATTCGACCTTGACAACGTCAAACCAATCAGCACTCTAATGGCTACTACAACTAAACTAGAACCAGATGAAAGTGGCAAACCCGTGGACCAACGTAAGTATCGAGGTATGATAGGCAGTCTACTCTATTTAACTGTTAGTCGCCCTGATATTATGTTTAGCGTTTGCCTGTGTGCTAGATATCAAGCAAATCCTAAGGAATCACACATGACTGCTGTTAAGCGTATCTTTCGATACCTTAAGGGTACGGTTACAGTGGGCCTATGGTATCCCAAGTCAACATCATTTGACCTCATTGGTTACTCTGGTTTAGCAAGAAGCAGAATTCTGTCCACTATCCACAACAGAAGCTGAATACATCGCAGCTGGGCATTGTTGTGCACAAATTCTGTGGATGAAGCAAACCCTTGAAGACTACAACTTATCTTTTATGCACATTCCAATCTTTTGTGACAACACTAGTGCTATAAATCTTACTAAGAATCCCATTTGTCACTCATGCACGAAGCACATTGAAATACGTCACCACTTTTTGCGTGATCATCAGCAAAATGGTACTATTAACTTAGAATTTATTGACACTGATCATTAGCTAGCAGATTTCTTCATAAAACCATTATCCGAAGAGCGCTTCAATTTTCTTTGTCGTGAACTTAGAATTTTGGATGAAGCTGTTATTAATTAAATAAACCTGCATAAATATCGAGTATGTCTTGATTCTTTCATAATGAAATTGCTATGGGTACAAGCCGAAAGGGTCCTTCTGACAACAAAGCGTAAAAGCCTAAGCGATACGGTGCACTAGTCCTCAGGACTACCGCTAGCTGGGATCCGGCCCCTGCAGCTAACCCATGGCAGCTTCAAAATATTGAATTATGACATAATTTCTTGTTTATTACATGGTTCATTTTTAATTTATCACATGCTAAAATGCAAATTTTCAAAACTTCACTTTGCTTCATAGTTAACTTTCTGTCATTCTTCACTTGAGTCTTTCTTGTATATGTCCTCACTTTCCTTTTCCTTTGGTCTCTCACACTTAACCATTTTTTTCTTCTTCTCAGCATGATTCCTGTTATGTTAACAGAATTCGGAATTCGGGCCGAACTCTACCCTAACCAGAGTTCGGGCCGAATTCGGCCTGGCTGTTCCAGAACCGGAAACAGTCTCAGCCGCTGATCATAAATAGATCCAATGGCCCATATTTATTCCGACCAATTGGAACCCTTCACATATATTCGGGCTCTCCTCTCTCCTCTCTTCCATTGCCACCTTTTTTACTTCTCCAAACACTTTTTCTCAAAACCCTAACCCTAGTTCTTCCTTTCTAGAGCTCATCTCTTCCCCAAACTCAAGGAGAAGGCCTATTTCACCATTCTCCTTCATTGTTCATCATCACTTTGAGGTATATCTCAACACTTTTCTATATCTCAATTTCTCCATTATTTATTGTTTATGGCTCCACGTTTGTTCAATTGCGGAAAGAGACTTCGAATCGAGGGAGCGTCCCCTTCGAATGCTCCTCCTCGCGTTGAGCCGCCCGTTGAACAACAACCACCTATCCATCCGTTGTTCAACCCACCTCGTCCACTTGACCCAAACACTTTTGACGACCGAATATTTGTATCACTCGACGCATCTAATGATTGGTTTAGTGATTTTTGGACACGTCCGGTGTTTGTGGGTCACCCTATCAATTTTACTATTTTCTCTCAATATGATGCACTTTTTCATGACCTTTGCCTTGACGAACTTGTCACCACCAACTCGGTTATTTATCGCAGTGCTATTCAAATGTTCTACTGCAACCTAACTCATGATGATACACATATTTATTCATGGGTTGCGGGCATTAACATCTCGTTTGATGATTTCAATTTGGCCAAACACCTTGAACTCTAAGAGACAAACTCATGGGAAAAGCTTGTTGAAGCTCGATCGTTTTAATTTCCCGATGGGTCTTCACTTGAAAGCTTCAAGGACGACTTGTGTACCCCGAACACACGTCCTCGTGAGCTTTTGGCCAAGTATCTCAATCCCTATTTTTATGAACTTCATCGGATTATCTTTAACACCATTCTACCCAAAGCGGGATCCACCGATGAAGTCACCTACTTTGAAATCTCGGTATTATATCACCTCCACTTTCATGTACCATTTAATCTTTCACGTACCATAATGGACTGGATGATTAATTCTAGGAAGAAACCAAGATCCTTGGTTTATGCTTTGTATCTTCCTATGGTATTTCGTACTTTTTGCATACCTCTTGATGAGTGTCAGTTCTTACCTGCCCCTGCCTTTCTTTCAAAGGCACGGAGGCATCAGGCAGCCGTTGGCTCACCAGTCATGTCTGAGCATTATGATGATGAGCCAGATGCCCCTCCTCTTGGACAGGATCCTCCTCCTCCTCCTGCCACTCTTGAGTCTTTTCAGACCATGCTCCGCGATCGTTTCACCTTAGAGGATGATCGCTGGACTCAGCTGGATTACCGGACTACCCTGCAGATGAGTGCCATCAGCAACTCGCTGCACGATATTCGGTACTCCATGTCTCGCCATCCTTCCATGCCTATTCCTATGGAGCGGGACCCTGGTCGTGAGGGATATCGTATCGATGACCCTTGGGTTATTTGCTACTTGGATCCGGATGCGGCCTTCGTGGACCCTCGTCGTTCCTTCACTAATCCATCAGACGATGCTGGGCCTTCACGAGCTCGATGATGGATATGGACTGCTACTTACTGCTGCTACTGAGGATCATAGCTTATGTTTCTTTCTGCACTTTAGATTTTAGTTGCTTTTCTGCACTTTGATTGTATTAGACTTATTATTATGTGTGACTTTTGAGACACTTAGTAGTTTTATCAGTTTTTATGCAGTTTCTTCTATTATCTTTTAGTGTGCTTGCCAGTTCTTAATTGATTATGGTTAATTGCTAAATGCCAAAAGGGGGAGATATTTTGGTATATTCCATATTCTTTTTGTCTCTGTATCTGTGCTTTTGGGAGAATGTTCTTATCAGACCAATAGGATTCAAAGCAATGATTACGGGAGAGCTATTTTTTAAGCTCGGCACTGATTACGGGGGAGCTATGCTTTTGGAAGCTATGCTTTTTGTCCTTAAATGTGTCCAGGTATGGATATTGAATATACAATTATTATTTTGTCAATTGTCAATATGGGGGAGAATGTTGACACAAAGTCACAGTCAGCCAAATATTGATAGAATTGACTAAATAATACTTGTGATAATTCAATACGACACATGAAGATTACATCCAGCACAAGTCAGACGACAACTCAGTTTTGTAATGCAAGTCCTTTTTGAGTCTGTATTTTATAATTTTATTGAGTCTAGACTTATGTAAGCTGAGTTGTGCTGAGCATCTGAGACTTAACCTATACCCTACCCAAAATCCAAAAGCTCCACACACATCCAAATAAGCCCATTGGACCAATGACCCATTTTGTGCTCTGGAGACAGAGTTCGGGCCGAACTCTGCCTCCACACAGAGTTCGGGCCGAACTCTGCCTCCTAAAAATCAGCACCCTAATTTTTAGGGTTGGCTGGTTGCAAGTGTCCAACGGCCAAATTTTTGAAAATTCCAACCAGAATTCTGGCCGAATTCTGCCTACCTGATATCCTATAAATAGGCCATGAATTCTCTCATTTTCATTCATCCAATCTTCTCTTCTCTTCTCTCTAAAGCTCAATACAAGCCATGCCCTTCTTCATCTACTAGCCACAAGCTCCCTAAGCCTCAAGTGCTCAACATTTTTCAGTTAGGAGTTTGTGCAAGAGTTTAAGAAGTCGCTTGGAAAATTCCAAGCATCGCCACTGCGATCTTTGTAAGAAGTTGACGTGCTCTTCTGAAGAAAAGGCACGGGATGTAACTACTATTTCACAAATAGTGGATTTAATCCTGAGCTAGAGTTCTCAGGCCTGGACTAGTCCTCCATGAGGGAAACCAGGTTAAAAATTGCTGTGTTTGCGTATGCTTTCTTGCTCCTTATTTATTTCCGCATTTACTCTGATTACTTTCAGCTTGTGAAAGAGTTTAATTTTTAATTGGCTATTATCGTTATAAACTCTATTCACCCCCTCTAGAGTTGCCATCTGTTTTTCATGTTTCAGCTTTCGAAGACATTTGTGGATTTTGAACTTTTTGGCGTACAAGTTGACGGTATTTTATTGGTTCTTCGCGCTACCACCAGGCAAGATACCTTGCCTCCCTCTATAATTCATTTTCATGCTTATAGTTCTTCAATTTTTATTATGTTATCATTTAGTTACTCTAGTTGATATGGATTCAGATGTTTTCTACATACCATGTTTACTAGTTTATTGTCTTGCTTGTATATCAGTATTACCTGACTTGATAGCGTAGTTACACCAGACTTATCCGTATTATGGTTCATGCTAGAGTTGTCCTTACCGGTGTCATGACTGAGTTGTACTGTGTCGTCACCTGTATCTTGACTGAGTCGTGTCTACAAGTATGTGTGATTGAACTGCTATTCCTGTATCGTTCCCACAACCTGCGAGTCCACACACGGGACGAGGGTTGTCCGTTTGCACCTGCGAGTCCACACACAGGACAAGGGTGACTTATCTTGAAACTAACCTGCGAGTCCATGTCGGGGCGAGGGTTGGTATTCCATTGATCTCTTGTTCTTCCAGCAGTTCATTTATGTATAGTTGATCCCGTATCTGTGTTCATAGTTACCTGTTAGTAGCCATATGTCAGTCTCATGTCTAGTTCCTGTTTATACCCTGTTTATATTATTGTATGATTAAACTGTTAGATAGGCATGTTTTTATGTATCTTGCTATGTCCCCTGAGGACCTGATGATCTCTTTAGGTTTAGCGATTGCACGGAGTTAGTGGCAGAGCGGAATGGTAGATGATTGTGATACATGTCTCAGGTATTTTGTTAGTGATATAACATTGTTATCCTTTCGTGCTTTTCATTACTTATCATGAGATATTCTGCTTATTGATTCAGTTTAGAGACTCTTGTTATATTCTTTGGAGTCTTATCGGGCATATATGCTAGTGGGCTGCAGATCATGATCCATAATTGTTCATTCTTGTTTTATATATTCTTGTGGAATGAGATACACTATAGATTACCATATTAGCCATGATACCATGACCTTGACAGCTTATACGTACTCGAGTCGGGCTGGAGTCCGCTCGATACGTAGCTGGCTTGCTCACGAGCTCGCATCCGAAAAGCGGGTGCGGGTCATGACAGCTAAGTCAGAAGAGTTGGCCGTGCCACGAGTTATGAAATCGAGCCACATCGGCTCGGCGAAACGACAAGGCGTATGGCTTAAGGTGGGAGGACTTTGACTTCTCTTTCCTACTCCTTCATTCCTAAGTAAAATATATCGTTGTATGCTAAATTAACCTATCGAGACCACGGGCGTGGCTTGATCGAGAGATGAACATAGTGTGTGTCGAACACTAGATAGAACAATTGAAATAAAACGTACATCAAACGTACGAGTCGCTATAGAACATTGAATATCGCAAAGGTGAGTGCCTCGGTGCGCAAGCCATAAGAACATGGGATAACTGTATCGACAAGTGCCTCAACGCATGAGTCATTCCGTGTCCCCACGCACGAGTTAATATACTAGAACATTGAAAGACTATATCGGCGCGAGTACCTCAGTGCACGAGCTATATGTCACCTCCAGTTTTCAGAAATAGGAATATTTTTGTCATTTTATATTTTTGAATATTTTTGAAATTTATTTATTATTTATGATATTATTTTGGGGTTGAAATTTATTTTATTATTTATGATATTGTTTTGGGGTTATTTGAGTCGGGTTCGAATTTCAACTCAATCCGACTTGAAACGGGGACCCGGGGGGTAGTTTGACTCTAGTGGGACCCACACACTAGTTAGGCATGGCCCACATGATATTAATTTTAGTCCACATGATATTAATTTTAGTTAGTAGTTAGACTAATTATTTATGGATAGGTTTAGTTTAATTAGAGACTTAAAACTAGACTAAATTGACCTCAACCTTTAACCCATTCCTAATTTAAATCAAATAGATTAGTGGAGGACATTTTGGATATTCAAATAGGGGACACCTCACCCTTTTTGGGCAGCCACCTATGGGGGGATAAGGAGTGAGTCACTCCTTCATTCATTTGTTTTCATCCACTTTCTCTCTCTTGTTCTTCCCCAAATTAATTTAGAGATGAACCTCCATTGATTTTATCTCCAAATCAACCCTTTCTTCCACCAAATCTTCTTCATTTCTCCTCTACTCCATGGTTAGATGGTGTTAGCCAAGTTTGGGAGGATTCGGAGCTCGTTCGTGTCCTTTTAGAATCTCTACGTGTCGGTGTCGTGTCGGAAGGATTTTTTCTTTGAATCTCTCTCCCGGAAGGTATAATCTCTCCTCTAATCTATCCCTACATGCATATAAAATATTTTGAACCCATAGGAATGACCCCATGGTTGTATCTCCATTTGTGTCCATTTCGTGTCCATTTGGAGGTCATAGGAGTGTCCTTTGTGTTGTGGTTGTGTCCATATGGGAAAATCCTAAATTTGGACACACTATGTGTTGTTGTTATGTATGAATGAATTATTACATGTTTAATCTCATATTTTTGTATTGGAGATGTGTTCTATAGTGTCTCATATATATATATATATATATATATATATATATATATATATATATATATATATATATATATATATATATTAGTGTAGAGAGTGAGTTCTTGATATATTATGTTATATACTTGTGTTTCTTTTGTCTCAAACTACCTAAATTCGTCATAATATTTATCCACGTTTTTAGTAGCAATAGCAACTTAGAAATGTCATAACTTTAGCTTAAAACTCTGATTTATCTTCCATTTTTTTAAAAGAACCGTATCGAAGTTAGCTTTCCAAATATATATTTTAATAAGCCAAATTATTTTTGTAACTTTCTGTAGAATTATTTGAGTGTCAGCTGTACGAAAGACGAACGCGTTTCGGTATTTTTGCGATTTCGGGAGCTTTCGGACACAAAAATGCGATCCGTTTGAAGTTTCGGAAAGCTAACACGAAAGACTACGACATACTTTAATCCTAGAATTTAGTAAATGTCCAATTGGTACAGTATTGATTTTAAGTAGAATAGTGACTATACGATATATGCATTTTGTGTAACCTATGAGCCTATGTAGTATGGATATTAAATGAATATAGAGTATGTAATGCATGATATGTTAGATGAATGAAATAATATATATATATGATATATATTCTCTTTACATTAATGTATATATATGGTTGAATACAAGCATGTAGGAATACAATTAATATAATGCATATGAGCAATGTATGAATAAAAGAATGATATACAATGTATGCATGAAAGTATATAATGAATGCTAGATATGAATGCAAAATATATATGTAATGATAGATATGAATGCATATTGTATAAATATTATAATGCAATATATAATAATAACATGTATGTTAATGTAGAGTATATGATGCAAGCATGAATGAATGGAAGAAATACATGTATATAGGTAATATAGAATGTAATATATGAATGCAAGCATGCAAGATAATGTATTGTATCCATATATGATGTATTCAACTTAAAGATAATGTAATATATGAAAGGAATGATAATATATAACATGATATGTAGGGTAATGCAAGGTATAAAATATATGATGTGTGCATTTTTGTATGTCTCTATGTTAATATATGAAATGATATGAATATACAATATATGCATATGTATAAAACATGTAGGTAATGCATAGATGCATGAATGAAATGAATGTTTGCAATATGTTAATATAAATACAAGTATCTAATATGCATGGATGTAAGTATAATATAATACAAGTGTACATGTATGTATCATGTAAATGTAATATATATGATATGTATGTATGCATGTATACAAGGTAAGTATGTATGTATGTATGTATTTCTATAAACTGAGTTAACCTATAACCTTTTACACACATGCATTCATACACCCTTTGACATCATATATCCCATGTCACATACACCTACCTATCACTAAATTTTAGAACATTAACACATATCCTTTCACACACATGCCAAACACACACATACTCACTTACTCTTTTGCCTCTCTTTCTCTCTCTATATATATATGTATGTGCCTATATATATAGCTTTCCTATATATATCTATGTATATGAATATGTGAATATGAATAATATATATACATTATATGACTAAGTTTGTTTGCCTTGTTAGCTTATGGTTTAGTTTTGTACTTGGTTTAGCAAGTGACTTAGGCTATGAGTTAGTAGCTATCTTGGATACTTGATTTGCATATACTTAGTTTGTTTAGACCTAGAATAACTTGTTTGACCTAATTAGACTTGTTAGACCTAGTTTGACCATAGTTGACCTAGGTTTGACTTTCAGGGTTGACCAAGTTGACCAAGAGTTGACTTTGGTCTAGATGGACCTAGAGTCATGTAGAATGCATAGTAGAACTTCATATTGCCATTTTGGACTTGTTGTGACTTGTGCTGTTCTGATTAGGAGCCAGATACCTCTCCTCGGACAGTATATTTACTTTCGACATTCAGACACCAGGCGAGTATATTCTCTGATCTTTTCATACTTACCTGGATTATATTCTTGCTCTAGATTACTCTACTTGATGCTGACACGTATCTTCATGAATTAGTACTATATGGATCCTTTCCTGAGATGTTATCCCTCTACGGGTGCATCGGATATTTTATGTTCATGTACTTTATCATGTGCATCAGGTACTCCTTGTACTCGTACTAGTTCATGTTTTTACATATTCTCATGTGCTTTTATGTGCTTTCATGTGCTTTATCATTGCCTCATGTACTACTCATTACATGAGTTGACGTATCTTAGCTGTATTCATGTGCCTATAACGTAACTTGAATGGATCCTTGTGTATTGATTGGGACGGGATGAGTAGAATTGGTTATGTGAACACTATCCCCAGTAACTGTATTCATGTGCCTCCTTAGTTGTATTCATGTGCCCCTAAGTCGTTTACATAACCATATTGTACTCTAAATCACGTAGCCACTTACAGTCTCTACTATCATGTATTTACTTTCAGTTACAAAATATCTCCTGTTTACTCGTACTTTCATTCAGCACTTCCTGTATTTTACTCTATTGCATGATTTATACTCCTAACCTGCTATGAACTGTTTGAGAGATATGTGTTCGTTTCCGTCCTGACTGGACCTGTTGATAAATTTTACAGATAGCCTGGAGGTTGCCTGCTAGCCTAGAGGAGACACAGTAGAGGTTGTATAGATAGTTAGGGTTTGATTATAGCTTATTTTCAGTTGTCTTGAGTTGTATTTATTTTATGGATTACTGTATTTGAGCTTTGAGATGTATTTCTGGGTTGGTGTATCTTAGACACTTAGACTTCTATCTGCTGTATCTCTTTTGGATTTCATGTTCTATCTATCTTCCATTATGCTCTACCTTAGATGTGATTGAGTTTACATTCTGCTATGTCACCCCTATTCGGGGAGTATAAACTGTTTAGCCTTATACTGTTAGATGCATGAGACCTATGACAGCGTTCTACCGCCGACACTGCGGCGTAGGCTGGACGTACCCACTTTTCGTGCCCTTATTCTAGGGTACGGATCGTGACACGTTTTTAGTGGTGGCCCATGCTGGCCGAGTTTGTGTAGTGGTATTCGAACTAGAGCACCACTACAGCCTGCTGTAGGATTAGGATATATTTGAAGGTACTCAATCACAGTTAGGATCCCTTGAGAGATTCCTGGAACGACCCTTGAGAATCTTATTTTAACTTCGATTTGAAAAACTCTTCTTCCCTTGACTTGATTTATCTTTACTTTCTGTTGTTGAACTTGATTTTGATGATGATTGTGGAGTTTTGAATCTTGATGTTAGCTGTTGCATCCGAGTTTGTATTTATATGATTTGATGGATTATTGTTCAGTTTTGAATCTTGATGTTCGTTGATAAATTTGATTTTTTTTGGTATCCATTGTTGATTTAATTTAATTTTTGTCAAGATGAAATCATATGGGCTAGGTCATCTAAGTTATGGAATCTAGTCTTCTACAGTCACATTAGCCAGCATGGTGAGGACATATAGTCTGATTTTGGATATATTTCTCGGGTGTGAGAATTTAAGATTTTCGCAGCCAAGCTAGCGGCATCGCGAAAATTTTAAATACCATAATTCTAGAGATATGTGCCTAAGTCGAGGACTCTGTGATTATCGTAGTCTTGCTTACTAGTATGACGAGGATTTAGAGTACCATGATTTTAGATAGACGCATATGATTATCAGATTGTACCTTAAATATTTTTGAACATGTTTTCTCTACTTTTGTTCCAGTCCTTCAAAAAAAAATTATTATTTGTTTGTTTTGTTTTGCTTCTCATTACTTAACTTAGGAGTAGGTTTAGTTGTTTTTATAAACTCTTGTGTAACTTCTTGCTATGAGTTTCTTCTTAATACAATGAACCGATGATTTTGCTAGACCTTATCTTGTAATTGATATTATAGTTCTGGGTTTTAAAATGGTTCCTTCTTTAAACAGATAAGCAAAACAAATTTATTGTTATTACTTTCTTGCTATTATTCTTGTATTAAATAATAATAATAATAATAAAACTGTCTTGATTACGTCAATCACCTACTTTGCAATCTTGGTATGAATCTAATGTTGGTCTTGATGTAGAATTTGATTTTTATATTAGGACATGAGAATATATATATAGTGGACACAGACTCTTTGCCTGACACGTATGCATGCTACACTTTGATTTCCAACCTATCTAAATATATATTAATATGTTGTTGATGTTTAAATTTTCAAAACCCCAATATTTCTGATACGGTACAGTAACAGAGACTGGTTCTCTGCATTTCCAGTTAAAATTTGTAATTCAAATATAAATTTCATGTTATTAGTTATGTTTACATCACTGCACATGTATGTTATACATAGGGTTTCAATTCAAAAAAAATTGGTTGAGTTTTGTGTTTGAATTTGTCAAATTTAAGACTGTGTGCATATTAACCCTTAATACTGGATTCCAAATGTTTAGTTCAATTGCTGTTTTATTTTATTTTTAAATGTAATATTTTGGAGCTATGTACATTGCTGTATGTAGGGATATGATGTTAGGTTTATACTCTTACATGTTAGGTTGTGATAAATATTGGGTTGGTTAATATTATACTGGTTTAAATGTTAGCTTATTTCAGATTCTTGTATGTAAATGCTGAACTAAACTGGGTCTAACCTTTCATTACTAAAGCTATAACCCTGTATAGTGACACCCACACTCTAACATAGTATACACTGCCATGTAACCTAACCCTTCCTCTCTATGTTATGTTCATATATCTATATAAATATATATAGAGTTTATGCATACATGTTATAATGTATATAGATACATAACTAAATCTCTACCTCTTTATATATACATATATACATGGTTAGCCATGCATGTTATGAGCAAATTAGTTGTGTATTGTAGATTATTTAACCAATATGCCATGTTTAGTGTAACTTGATAGTTATTGTTTGAAACCCAAATCCTCCTATGCACTTTTATGTATATTTCACATACACACACGCCTATTATCTAACCATATGAACATGTCCACATACACCCATACACACACGAACTGCATAACTTGTACATAATGCTAGCTTTTCCCTCTCTAACGCTATATATATATAAATATATTGTGATTGGATTTCCATGCAATTGGCTTTCATTCTTTAACTTTTGATTTTGATTTTCTTGAATAGTACCCCTTATTAGATAAATGGTAGTTAACTTTATTTATTTTGATAAGTACCAGTTTTCATATAGGATGGTAGACTGCCTTACAGTCTTGATGATTGTTATTTCTGTATCTTTTCTAGTTTAGCACCCTAGATTGCTTGTGTGTTTTGATACCCTATGACCGTTTTGGTTTAGCGTGACTAGTATACCTAGATGAGACTTTTACTACCACCGTATGCCATGACCCTGTATGTCATCCTTTTAAATCGTATGATTGTTTAAGTTCTGAGACTTTGATTGTGGGGGGGGGGGTTGACCTAGAAGGAGTATGAATATTTTAATTTCGAGGACAAAATTTTTCTAAGGTGGGTAGACTTGTAACACCCAGTTTTCTAAAATGAGGGTAATTTTAATCATTTATTGATTTGACATTTAAATCATGATATGATTTTTGGTAATTTTTAAATTATTTTAAAACTATTTAAAATCATAACTTGTGATTTTGATATTTTGCTAGTGAAACCCTAGAGACTGTTTGACCTAGAGCTAACCATGTGATTAGGATATTTTAATATCATTTCTGGCCTAAGGATATTTTGTATTTGACCTCTTTGAATTATTTTGATATTTATTGCGTTGGTGATTGTTGATTTTGACCTTTGATAGGTGTGATTTTATGATGGTTTTGTGTCCGTAGCGGACACGTATCAGTTTTTATTTACAAATGTTTGATGTGCCTCAAAGAGATTTTTTTTATTGCTGATTTTTTTTTTAAAAAAGTAGTTGAATGAAATTGTTTTCTGCATGTGTTTCCTGTTGCTTTGTTTTAATTTCGAGGACGAATTTTTTTTAAGGTGGATAGATTTGTCACCCCCAGTTTTCAGAAATAGGAGTATTTTTGTCATTTTACATTTTTGAATATTTTTGAAATTTATTTTATTATTTATGATATTATTTTGGGGTTGAAATTTATTTTATTATTTATGATATTGTTTTGGGGTTATTTGAGTCGGGTTCGAATTTCAACTCAATTCGACTTGAAACGGGGACCCGGAGGGTAGTTTGACTCTAGTGAGACCCACACACTAGTTAGGCATAGCCCACATGATATTAATTTTAGTCCACATGATATTAAATTTAGTTAGTAGTTAGACTAATTATTTATGGATAGGTTTAGTTTAATTAGAGACTTAAAACTAGACTAAATTGACCTCAACCTTTAACCCATTCCTAATTTAAATCAAATAGATTAGTGGAGGGCATTTTGGACATTCAAATAGGGGACACTTCACCCTTTTTGGGCAGCTACCTATGGGAGGGGGATAAGGAGTGAGTCACTCCTTCATTCATTTGTTTTCATCCACTTTCTCTCTCTTGTTCTTCCCCAAATTAATTTAGAGATGAACCTCCATTGATTTATCTCCAAATCAACCCTTTCTTCCACCAAACCTTCTTCATTTCTCCTCTACTCCATGGTTAGATGGTGCTAGCCAAGTTTGGGAGAATTCGGAGCTCGTTCGTGTCCTTTTAGAATCTCTACGTGTCGGTGTCGTGTCGGAAGAATTTTTCTTTGAATCCTCTCCCGGAAGGTATAATCTCTCCTCTAATCCATCCCTACATGCATATAAAAATATTTTGAACCCATAGGAATGATCCCATGGTTGTATCTCCATTTGTGTCCATTTCGTGTCCATTTGGAGGTCATAGGAGTGTCCTTCGTGTTGTGGTTGTGTCCATGTGGGAAAATCCCAAATTTGGACACACTATGTGTTGTTGTTATGTATGAATGAATTAACATGTTTAATCTCATATTTTTGTATTGGAGATGTGTTCTATAGTGCCTCATATATATATATATTAGTGTAGAGAGTGAGTTCTTGATATATTATGTTATATACTTGTGTTTCTTTTGTCTCAAACTATCTAAATTCGTCATAATATTTATCCACGTTTTTAGTAGCAATAACAACTTAGAAATGTCATAACTTTTAGCTTAAAACTCCGATTTATCTCCCATTTTTTTAAAAGAACCGTATCGAAGTTAGCTTTCAAATATATATTTTAATAAGCCAAATTCTTTCTGTAACTTTCTGTAGAATTATTTGAGTGTCAGCTGTACGAAAGACGAACGCGATTCGGTATTTTCGCGATTTCGGGAGCTTTCGGACACGAAAATACGATCCGTTTGAAGTTTCGAAAAGCTAACATGAAGGACTATGACATACTTTAATCCTAGAATTTAGTAAATGCTCAATTGGTACAGTATTAGTTTTAAGTAGAAGAGTGACTATACGATATATGCATTTGTGTAACCTATGAGCCTATGTAGTATGGATATTAAATGAATATAGAGTATGTAATGCATGATATGTTAGATGAATGAAATAATATATATATATATATATGATATTATTTCTTTACATTAATGTATATATATGGTTGAATGCAAGCATGTAGGAATGCAATTAATATAATGCATATGAGCAATGTATGAATGAAAGAATGATATACAATGTATGCATGAAAGTATATAATGAATACTAGATATGAATGCATGATATATATGTAATGATAGATATGAATGCATATTGTATAAATATTATAATACAATATATAATGATAACATGTATGGTAATGTAGAGTATATGATGCAAGCATGAATGAATGGAGAAAATACATGTATATAGGTAATATAGAATGTAATATATGAATGCAAGCATGCAAGATAATGTATTGTATCCATATATGATGTATTCAACTTAAAGATAATGTAATATATGAAAGAAATGATAATATATAACATGATATGTAGGGTAATACAAGGTATGAAATATATGATGTGTGCATGTTTGTATGTCTCTATGTTAATGTATGAAATGATATGAATATACAATTATGCATATGTATAAAACATGTAGGTAATGCATAGATGCATGAATGAAATGAATGTTTGCAATATGTTAATATAAATACAAGTATCTAATATACATGGATGTAAGTATAATATAATACAAGTATACATGTATGTATCATGTAAATGTAATATACATGATATGTATGTATGTATGTATGTATGTATACAAGATAAGTATGTATGTATGTATTTTTATAAACTGAGTTAACATATAACCTTTTACACACATGCATTCATACACCCTTTGACATCATGTATCCCATGTCACATACACCTACCTATCACTAAATTTTAGAACATTAACACATATTCTTTCACACACATGCCAAACACACACATACTCACTTACTCTTTTGCCTCTCTTTCTCTCTCTATATATATATGTATGTGCCTATATATATAGCTTTTCTATATATATCTTTTATATGAATATGTGAATGTGAATAATATATATATATTATATGATTAAGTTTGTGTGCCTTGTTAGCTTATGATTTAGTTTTGTGCTTGGTTTAGCAAGTGACTTAGGCTATGAGTTAGTAGCTATCTTGGATACTTGATTTGCATATACTTAGTTTGTTTAGACCTAGAATAACTTGTTTGACCTAATTTAGACTTGTTAGACCTAGTTTGACCATAGTTGACCTAGGTTTGACTTTCAGGGTTGACCAAGTTGACCAAGAGTTGACTTTGGTCTAGATGGACCTAGAATCATGTAGAATGCATAGTAGAACTTCATATTGCCATTTTGGACTTGTTGTGACTTGTGCTGTTCTGATTAGGAGCCAGACACCTCTCCTTGGACAGTATATTTACTTTGGACATTCAGACACCAGGCGAGTACATTCTCTGATCTTTTTATACTTACCTGGATATTCTTGCTCTAGATTACTCTACTTGATGCTGACACGTATCTTCACGGATTAGTACTATATGGATCCTTTCCTGAGATGTTATCCCTCTACGGGTGCATCGGGTATTTTATGTTCATGTATTTTATCATGTGCATCAGGTACTCCTTGTACTCGTACTAGTTCATATTTTTACATGTTCTCATGTGCTTTCATGTGCTTTATCATGTGCCTCATGTACTACTCATTACATGAGTTCACGTATCTTAGCTGTATTCATGTGCCTATAACGTAACTTGAATGGATCCTTGTGTTTGATTGGGGGGGGTAAGTAGAATTGGTTATGTGAACACTATCCCCAGTAGCTGTATTTATGTGCCTCCTTAGTTGTATTCATGTGCCCCTAAGCCGTTTATATAACCATATTGTACTCTAAATCACGTAGCCACTTACAGTCTCTACTATCATGTATTTACTTTCAGTTACAAAATATCCTGTTTACTCGTACTTCTATTCAGCACTTCCTGTATTTTACTCTATTGCATGATTTATACTCCTAACCTGCTATGAACTGTTTGAGAGATATGTGCTCGTTCCCGTCCTGACTGGACCTGTTGATAAATTTTACAGATAGCCTGGAGATTGTCTGCTAGCCTAGAGGAGACACAGTAAAGGTTGTATAGATAGTTCGGGTTTGATTATAGCTTATTTTCAGTTGTCTTGAGTTGTATTTATTTTATAGATTACTGTTTGAGCTTTAAGATGTATTTCTGGGTTGGTGTATCTTAGACACTTAGACTTCTATGCTGTATCTCTTTGGATTTCATGTTCTATCTATCTTCCATTATGCTCTACCTTAGATGTGATTGAGTTTACATTCTGCTATGTCACCCCTATTCGGGGAGTATAAACTGTTTAGCCTTATACTGTTAGATGCATGAGACCTATGACAGCGTTCTACCGCCGACACTGCGGCGTAGGCTGGACGTACCCACTTCTCGTGCCCTTATTCTAGGGTACGGGTCGTAACACTATAGAATATTGAATACCCTATCGAGGTGTGCCTCAGTTGCACGAGTCAGAGGGAAGAAACATAAGTCTAACACATTGAACACTAAGGCGTAGAATATGAAAATAGTGAATCGAGGCGTGCATCAAATGCACGACGGAAGGAATGGATAATAACTATATCAAAGCATGCTTATGTGCTCGAGACTTACAAATGATGGCTTCGTTGTGAAAGGAACAGTTGTGGCATGAATGTGGCAGAACTGTCCAATATGGCATGGTACCTTCAAAATGTTTATGGCCTTCGCGGCGTTCGTTGATGAACATTGAGTTGGGGCATTGTGCCAATTGAAATAGATATAAGTGAATTTGTATGGTTGTATGAAAGATAAGATGCGTTGTATGGTCAAATGGACTTAAAGATATATTGCCCATGCACGGGTGTTTTCTTCCCTCGAACGTGGTTCGTTAGGGCGCTGGGACCCTTCGGCCTATGAGGGACTGCAGGATATCGATATTGTTGGTGCACTTTATTAAGACGGTTTGTGACCTGCTATTGATGTGATAAGCCACTTACTCGAGTAATTCGGGGGTCCTCTGATGTTTGGAATATCAACCGCACAGAGCGATCACCGTCTTATATATTCGATTTGAGAAATATAAGTCCATTCTAGCCCATAAAGCTAGTGACCTTCATATAGTTAAGGAACGACGGGTCGAAAGTGCAAGAACACGGAGATCCTGCATAGAGCACTTATAACATGGCAGGGAAGAAATAAGACATATTCACCTTGCGTCGGTACAAGGACGAGTACGTCAATGTTTGGTAAGAAGTCACAAAATAACACGAGATTCCTATTGGTTGCTTGCTTGTAACTGTTGTACAAGGAATATAAACAACAAAAAAGGAAAAAAAATAATCTAAACCACGACAAGGTACACTTGCCTGTAACTGTTGTTTGAGCGTAAGCCTGACCAACTCTGATGTCCTTTCCTCCAAGATCACCTATATTAATACACTACTATATCCTATATCAACTTGCCATGTATAGGTTATATTAGTATCAATACCTACTAGTTGTCATAACGTTGATACAACACTATCTAACATATAACTACCACTTCTCTCAAATAAATAATTTATAATTCTGATACAATATTATATTTACATTCTAGAAAATAATTATAAATATCTATACATTACCAAAATTAATATTCTAATACTCATTCACAATATGTCCTACTACACATTAATACCACAATCGACCTACTAATTTAACCCCAAAATAATAACTAACTAAAAATATTAAATTCTATAAAAATTCTAAAATTAGTTAAAATAATGGTTTTAACATTAAACCTTGCACAACCAATATTTTAGTAGATTTTTATGAAGTATTGGAACTTTTGGACACAAAAAATATATGATTTTCGGAGTTGTGTTAAAGTAAATGTCAAAAAAAATTAAAATAGCAAACGAACTCAAAATTTAACAAATAGATACGTGTTGGAAAGATCTTGACGTCTAGTTTCTGATAAAAATTATTAGAATGATCAAAAGTGGCCTTAGGTAGGCGTAAAATTGCTCGCAACAGATCTCGTCGGTTCTGGATACCTTGTCGTAGAATTGACGCCACGGACAAACCGCTTGGAACTATGCGATCGAGCAATCAAAGATTTAAGTATAAACATAGGGGTAACTTCTAGTTTTAGTTTAAGGATAATCAGATGAAAAAAGTAGATGAAATCTAGTTTACAAGTCGACAACCTGCTGTGATGTTCAGATTTCAATTCGACGGAGTTTCAGCCCAATTAGCGTCGTGCACCTCTCTAATGGCAGTAAGATTTTTCTACACTTGTAGTATGGAAGAGAATGTCGAGGGGTCACGAGAGTAGTGGTGGTTGGCACAAAAGTCGAGGAAAAATTAGGTTTTGGTGAAGAAAGGGGGTCAGCTATGGGTGTCGGCCTAGGGCTTGGCCGCACAGGTTTGTGGGGGGTTTGGGGGTGTTGGCGGTTATGAGGATAGGGGAATTATGTTAGGTTGGGTTGGTATTTATAAGTTGATTTGAAATATTTCGTGTAGGATTTGGCCCTCCAAAATATACTAATGGTAATAGGTTTCCTATTTTAGTAAGTTGTTTGACCAAGTCAAAGATATTGGAAATATTGTACATGGTTGCACTTTAATCTCTAAAATTCACTTAATCATATGTCTACTTAGTTTTGGTAATCTTAGATATGCTCTAACTAGTATGGTTGACTAGGTTAGGGTCCGGATAGTATTTCAAGTTGAATTGAACCCAAAATCAATTAATGAGTCTCATGTGCCATTTGCTAATAAATAGTACATGAAAACTCGATTGGATGGTATATCCTAGGCATGTGCATCGTAGACTCAAAATGGGTCAAAATCATATATTGGGTCAAACGATTTTGAGAGTCCTGAACTCACGCTGGAAGTTAGGCTTAGAATTACGGTAAATGATTAAAATGGCCTAGGTTGACCCGAAGTTGTGCGAAGTCAAAAAATATTGGAGAACAAATTTGGATGGGATATGAATACCAAATTGAAGGTGGACATGACGAGAATTCAAATATAAATCGGATTTGAGAAATTAATATTTTTGTGCTTCAAAAATCAAAGCTATGGTAAAGTACTACTGTAGTCATTATTGACTTAAAATATAGTTTAATATTAAAATATCCATATAAAATAATTAAAAATTCTAAAAATTAGGGGCTTACATTTTTCCTAGGCCAAATCGATCCCGTGGCCCCGGGATACCGTTCGAAAAAATATCGCCCTTGTGCACAAGTGTCCATGATCGTGCTAGACTAAAACTAGTTACTCAATCATGGTCTACAAAATTCATAGAAAACTTAACCAATTTCAGTGTGTCCCATCTTATCGTTGCAATATTTATTCATCAATCATTCTTTTCTTAGCTTAGTTCTATAACAGGCATAATATAAGTAAGCATGTAACAGTTTCATGGTATAGTAGTTCTATAGCAATTCTATGTAAGTAAACATGCAACAATTCTATAATTTACTTCCACAAATTAAGCATTTCAACTTGTATCGTTGATTGATTGGAGAACAAGAGGGTCAAGGGGGAGGGGTCAAACCACTCACCTTGATTTATTTGTGGCGAGAGGAAGAAGGTATGTTGCTAGACGGCGCCTACATGATCACCTGAAATCACATAAGCAACAAATCAACACTCTACCCTTCAATTCGAGTTTGGTATGAAATACGAAGTTTGAAAAAGTAATCAATGAAATCCATCGAAAATATTCACGAAATCACATTCATAAAACCAAAGACAAAGAAGCAAGTACAACATAAAAATAGAGCAGCGAAAGGTCTCTTCTGACTCAACTGCAGAGTCTTTCCTCGAAACATAGCCCGTTGAATATTGGACTTAATTCGAAGAAGCGATCCATAATGAGAAATTGATCTTGATCTAATCGATCCCGACCAATCGATAGCGACAGTGTTTCTTAACCGCACTTCCCGCATCGCAATGAGAACATGACACGATATTGAGACGAGACACTACACTATTATTGGGGAGGAGACAGAGGAATACCATAGGGCAATGCTACGATCTGCTCCAAGTCTTCATGTAAAAGTGGCATTGGTTGTGCAGGCGGTGGAGGTAGTATCGATATCGACGGTGCTGGAGGGCGTATGCTCCCATACTAATAGTCTAGCATTATAGGAATCCATGGTCGATATCAGCCTAACAGTGCTCTACGCTAATGACACGGTCAAAGAAAGCTGTGACCCATGCATCGCCACCACTCCGTGCTTCGTCGACTCGACCAGGTTCGTAACTGTACGTTGTGTCGTCTGGTTCATGTCCTTAGCGTTTGGGTCATCTTCCTTAGCTCCATCATGCTGCACTCGAGTATCAAAATGTGCCGTAATGGTTGGCTCGTCCTGCTGAGACTGGTACTGGGCTTTAAAATCCTCCACAGCAACTTGTCTCGAATTATAGTACGTATGTCACTAGTAGAGGGGGTCATAGAGGTCTGCGTCACAACATAGGCGTCGTATGATCCCGTATTGTAGTACATACCTCTCTAGAGACCACCAGCAACGATCATCAATAGCTCGTCATCCGATAGAGATGAGGGGACCGCAAGGAAGTAATAGTCTTTCCCTCGGCAGGTAAGACAGCAGCCTTAACGTCGCCAGCTCACGGAGTTTAGCATACTCATCCTATATTATGTGCATCTCTCGATAATCTTACTTACTATCTATTCGATGTACATGTAGTTACAAATATCTAAGTACCTAACGGCTATAAGAATCTACTTGAATATTTTTTAAGTCATATTAAAGTTAACAAAATATAAATACTTTGGTTGTGCAATACTTACGAAGCTCTGGGACGCTCGCTCGTCGATGAGCTTTTCCGTCCTTTGGACGGGTGGCCAGGAAGATATGGTCCCCATGGTAGCATCGTCGTGCTTCTTACCTGAAAAAAAAACATTATTTTATTATATGCGAACAAAATTATCTTATTATTTCTCAAAAGCAAACACATTTATTAAATGAAATCATATACCATTCGACGGAAATGCTATGTCGTTGGTATCGACCCACCACACCACTTGTCGGCCTTGCTCCTAGTTGGGTTGGATTTCTGAGATATTTTTTGTATTTTTCGTTATGGAATCTAGCCATCGTCGCAGTCTACTGCTCAGGCGTGATCCATCCAGGATCGGTTGACCCAATCGATGGCGATCTCTCTGATCGTTTATCGTATCATGGATTAGCGGCGACGACAGAAAAACTGTTTTTCGATCTCCAGGGTGGTGGGTAATAACATATTTTCTGCAAAATATTAGAAAGTAATGTGTTAGGTTAGCATAATAAAAATACATATACAATTGTTAATTTGAAACTAAAATCGAATTTACTTTAGCTTGAAGTGCTCGAACAAAAAATGCTTCCTTTAATCGGAAGCATCACTATAGTTGATCCAAGGACCACCATAGTTGTATCTAAGAACATGGCCAAGTGCTCTTTGTATTTGCGAGGGTCGATATCTATACAAAATAATTAATTAATGAACAAGTGGAAGTGTGTGTGTGTGTGTGTGTATATGAAAATAAAAATGTAAAGTATGTAATTAAAGCAAAATGTAAGTTATTTAACTTACTTCGTATGCCAGTTGGATTATCTCGTTTGGAGGCGTGCATGGAGGATCATTTCGATACAACGGATCCTCAATCGGATTGACCTCGGCCATCTCCTATTTGCAAAAAACAAAAAGAGGAGGTTTTGATTTCTACAAACTAAAAAAAGTACAAAGAGTACAATTGATTTCTGGAAAAGTACAACTATAAGAATCTGATCAGAAGACGATCACTCTATCCCTTGGACGATATGATATCGAAGACACGAGCCTCTGGAGTATGCAACACCACTTTAGCAGGAGATTATGATCATTCGTGATGCCTTGAAACTGATTTGAAACTCTATTTATAGAGTTCTTGAAATAACTGTTTAGCAGTTATTCTGGGTTGTGTGCACTTCAGGTTGTGCACCTCTGGTTCACTTGTGCGAGCGGTTGCACTAACTGCTATGGACGCGTGGCATCGTTTGATTGAGATGCGCATGGTCGTGGGCGGTATAGTGGGCACGTTCTACGAAGTTGGTGGCTTGTGCGCCACGTTACCCTACTTTTAAATAAAAGTTGATCAGGTGGCGCCAACTAGACAGGTTGCGCATGGACGCAACTCAACAACTAGCATCATTGACTGGGTCTTCTGTGCTGTACTGATTAATTCTCGCGCCACATGACTTGCGCGAGCCAACTGTCAACATTAATTATATGCTGACAAAATCTTCTCTAGTGCCGCGTTGCACTTCGAATGGATTTTCTTCGACTGTCGTGCTGTCAAAGCTGTCGATAATGATGGCAACCGTTACAGCTTCTCGAGGATGCTTGTCACGTGGCGCCGCACAACCTGACGTTGGCACAACCTGATGTTGGCGCAACCAATTATTGGCACAACCAAATGGTTTGGCGCAACATAATGATTTGGCGCCACCTGATGATATCACACTTCAATGGGTGGCGCGGCTTGATTTTTAGCCTCTACAAGACCTCCTTCAAAGTTTGAAAGATTTCAAAATTTTGAAATATTTTGAATTAGAGGAACTTAATAAGGGTTGCGCCAGTCAACTGTTCAACAAAACTCCGAATTTTAAGCGCCAGTTGCGCAACAATTTCGAAAAGAGTTTTTAAGCTATAAATAGCCGACTAAAATGAACTTTTAAATTTTTATCGAAAGTTAATTCTCTTAAACTCTTTCATCTTCTTCTTCCAAACTCTTGAAGCTCCCCCAACGATCGTCAATGGCCCCAAAGAAGTCTGCTTCTGCCAAGGGAAAAGCCATTGCTGGGTCTTCATCTCGTGCACCACCAATGAGAGCGCCTCAATACCCGCCACCGTCATTAAGAACTGAAAGAGCCAACCCGGCACTCGAAGGTGAACGTCGACTGGATTGACCGACTCTTTTAGGGTTTTGGTCGATTTGTGCGTCTCACAACATGCGCTACCTCTTTTTAGAGTGTAGGCATACTTCACAACTTGCACCTTCTCTTTTTAGAGTTTGGTTGTTGTTCACATACTGTTCGTCTTTACGAACTGTGTTGTGCGATTTTCAAATTCGTACTTTCTGATTTTGTGCGAATGCGCATATCAAAAGTAGTACAACTTGAAATCACGCACAATACAGATGTTGCGCAATGCAGATACTGCACAATTAGATATCGTGCAACACAGAAATTGTGCAACACAGATGTCGCACAACACAGATACTACGCAACCAGATGTCGCGCTATAAAGATATCTTGCAACATAGATGTCACACAACATAGCAGTTGCACAACACAGAAGTCGCGCAACACATATACTGTGCAACTAGATGTCGCGCAACATAGATATCGCGCAACATAGATGTCGCGCAACATAGATTTTGCGCAACACGAAAGTCGCGCAACACAAATGTCGCACAACCTATGTTTTTTCTTTGTGTTCTGCTTCCATAGAATAGAAGCCGCGCAACACAAATGTCGCACAACCTATCTCTTTTCTTTGTGTGCTCTGCTCCATAGAATAGAACTCTTTTTGAGATTAATTTTTTGTTGCTCTTCTTCTTTTTTGTAGTTGATCTTAGAGAAGACCTTGATGCTGAGAAATATGCTTCAGCTTTCAATGTATCAGAATATAAAGAAGACTTATCTCGTGTCTCATATACTCAATATGATGCACCTGAATCCAGAAGGGCCATTCTCACTGCTCAAGAAAGCAACACTTTGTTATGTCTGATGAATGGTGAACCTTTGGAAAGTGTAGATAATATGATTAATAAGAAACTGGCTTTCTTAGTTAGAGATGCAGTGAAGAAAATATCTCAACCAAAGACCAAGAAAGAAGAAATGATTTATCAATGTAAGGACAGAATGACATATCTCACTGAGATGTCAAGACATTTGTCTTTGTCCCGATATGAATTCTCCAGTCATCCCTAACGTATGGCATGGGACCTGACTCTGATTCAACAGGCCAGAGTCGGAAGGATATGCTACAGATTGGGTCCACAAAGCAAGGATCTATTTTACAGTACTTCAGACAGGTACAGTTCTCATCTAAGGGGTTTGAAGCCGAGTTGTATACCTCCAGAAGATTCATCGATGCTTCTTCCCGTCAGGATGCCCATCTTTGTAAACACATTTGCTAAAGCTGAAGGAAGATACCCAGATCAGGCCATACGTTTATCAGGCCTAGTCAACCCAGACATGAAACGTTGGAGCAGCTTTGTGATCTGGATTGTAGATCAGTTCAAGGACAAACTTCTTGAACTAGAACTTTATGAGGCCATCTGGACTACTGTTCACGGCTTTCGCCCAAATGCTCATATGTTCTTGGCTCTGATTGAAAGATACAATGACAGAACCGGTACCTTTATGACCCCTCACGAAAAATTGGTTTTGCACTTCATGAGATAAGATATCTCTCACATCTTCCAATGGGTAACAACCCATATGAAGACTATGTGCCCACTAATGAGGAACTAGATATCCTTTCTACAGAAAACTCTCAGATGGTGGCTCTATTCGAGGAGCTTCTATGCCATTATAAGATATGCTCCCTTTATTACAAAAGCGCTTCTGTAGGGACTTGTTATACAACTAAGTAGTTGTCGTATTTATTTTTAGGCCATATCTTTGAAGACAAGATAATCGAGAGTCAAGCTTGCGATCCTTGTTTCTTCCAACTGCTCAGTCGTAGCGACATAGAAAAACTAATGGAAAAGTCCAATCATATAGATAACATCTTGGATATGGACTGGCACCCCTTCAAGGCTGGTGATACTGTTGAGAGTTATCTCAGACAGGGTTACAGATCCATGTCAAAAGAAGTCCAATTGGCAGGTTTTCTTGCTTTATGGCTGCGACGATTTGTAGTTCCAGGGGCCAGTACAATCGATAGATTTCACAGAGGCGTATTATTTGCTGCTGTGCATCTAGTGTTTGGACACAAGATGGACATTCTTTCAGCGATGACTTATCGCCTGAACGTAGGATTGCGTTCTTTTGTAGACACTATGCTGCATGATAAGACTGCTCGGCTGGATTTCCCCCGCACCGAAATGCCATATACTTATTTGTTCGGGTGGTTATTGCTACACCATCCCAGTTTGATGGAAGTTGGGGTAACTTCATCAGGCGTTATTCCATTGCTCGTTGGAATATAAACGCACTTTCAGAATGCAGAAGAGCTTTGAATCGAGGATCTGGATGGAGATTTCAATATGTTCCCCCTCCCCTATGATATGAGAATGTTCCTCCACAACTGATGGATTTAGAAGCAACACCTCTCCGTCTGTCCCCGACTATTTTTGCATGGTTGAAGATAATCTGTTTGTCTCATCTAGTATATCGATTTGAGGAAGAGTGTTTTCTAGAACCATATTTGCCAAGTCGATTCGCTCGACAATTTGGTTATGATCAGCTGCATGTGGGAAATGCCACTACTTGCCTTCAATCCAAGGGTTTCTTGATTGATGGTGCTAGGGCTTGGAGATATTATAATGCCAGAGGCACTAAGGCTATATTCTTCATTCCCCATAATCTTGCTCAGGGTTCGCATATGTTATACACATACGCGAATTTCTATACTTCGGCAAACACTTTTGCCGAAAACTTTCATCAGACCCACAGTTTTGCCAGTGATAAGCGATCGAAGGCTGGAGTTCGTACTACACAATTGTTCAGGGATGCAGAAGATCAAAACCCTGCCGATGATCCTCTGGAGGCTTCTCTTGTAGGCTTCTTAGATGAAGTAAACGAGCCGTTGGACATATCATTAAAAGTCCAAAAGAAAAAGTCTCCTGCCAAGGGGCTTAAGAAAAGGAAGACTGGAGATTCATTTGCCCCTTCGCATCATGATGATCTTCCTTCTTCTCCTAAAGCATCGGGGAAGAAAAAAGATGAAGACTACTTCGATCATTAATGAACAGCCTACTACTAGGACGACTCGGTCCCAGTCGAAGCAGATACATAGTGGGACCTCTCTTGGGGGAAAGAGAAATAACTCCTTCTTCAGTTCCAAAACAGAGTGGAGTCACCCGAGAAGAAGTGCACAAATACCAGATGACTTTGATGAGGTCGAAGAAGAGCCTGTAGCACCTCTGCTACGGAAGGCTAGAAGAAAATTGTTGGTGACTCGAGCAGAACGTCAAACCATTGACGCTTCCTCCCTCCAAAAGGAATTTGACATATCATTATCCTCAAAGGAGGATCTACCATCTCAAAAAGGTAATTTCTATGCTTTTAAGCAAAATTTTGAAATATGAATGATATATTGATATTATTCTTTTTCATCTACAAAGACTAAAACAACTGATATTCCAGTCTCAATTACTACCGAGGCAATTCTAAGATATCGAGTTGTACGGACAACTGTTTCCATAACTGCCCTGGCTGCAGCAGGAGTAACATTGTCATCCCCTACTCCAAATGTCCCAGAGTCCTCCAAAGAAGAGTTACCTACTATAGAATCTCAAGCCGGAGCTGCCGATCTTCCGGCCACTCAAACTCCTACTCGTTCTCAAGAAGATCGAGAGATGATAAACGCCCTCCTAGATGGTGACTATGGCGATGTGTCAATCGGAGATAATTTTGCAAGTGTTGTCGAAGGAGAACCAGTTCCAGAAGATGTCCCACTGGTATCGACTGAAAATGCCATATAACTGTTGAGGATGAAGAAAATCTAATTGTTGAGGAGGGACATCCAAGTTCGAAAACTGATGAGCCTGAAAATAAAGAAGATTAAACTACGGCTCTTGAAGATGTTGGGAATTATGAAAATCACAATACTATTGTTGCGGAGACTCAGACCCCTACTGATCAAATCTTTGAAGTCAGGGATACAGAGGAGATTGCCCCAGTTAACCAGAAAGAATCAGGGACCGAAAGCAGCCATTTCTTATCAGGCGGTTCTGAAGCTGGGAGTAGTCAGGCAGCTGTGTCTGAAACCACCATGGCCAGACTCCGTTCTGATCTGGACATGCCTCATGAAACCCCATATGTATTGCCAGGATCAGGTAAAATTTTGACTTTTATTTACCTTAATTCCTGTAATTTATATGTAATGACTGTGTATCTTGATTACAGTGGGTCATGTGGGGACACTTACGAAAGCTGCATCGACCACCTTCAGTTTCAGCTCGACCATGGCTCCTATGGATATGGGGACCCAAATTGGAGAGGGGAGTTCTTCTATGATGCCAGTACTCGGGTCTTCTAGTGTACAATCTGTAGTTCCTCCAGTTACTTCAGAAATAAGAATTCCAATAGAAGTGGCTACCTCGGAGATCTCAGCGATGAACAGAGCTGTTGTCGAAGCTTATACTAATGCTTTCTTCACTTCTCTGAAGCCATTAATTCAAATGGTCATGGAAAAGGACCAACCTTATGAATCAGTAAGGGGCCCTTCCTCCTTCATCATTGGAGCCATCTAAAAGATTGGTGATCTGGATAGTGTCAATTATTTAGATCATATTTTGAATGAACTTGAAGAATCGATCAAGTCTTACAAAGATCTAACAAGGAGGAAACATCCAGAAACTTGTAGATGCTGAATGCGAGGTGATGACTCATGAAGCTGTAATACGAAAAATAGAGTTTGAAGCTTCTGTGGTAGCTTTCTCACAGCATTCTGTATAGCTG